>QFDD01004257.1:0-14699 GCA_006871305.1 Vachellia collinsii | reverse complement strand
AAGAAGAAGAAGAAAGAGTTATCTATCATGAGTTATGACCCAGGAATATGCTTCCCACTGATTTATTATTTTCTGCCTTCTATTCTCACTGGCCGATAGAAAGCTGCAGGCTGATATAATAATTTAGAACTAATAAAAAATTACAGGGGACTCAGAATTTATTTATCTATTTCTGGGCATAAAATTTGTTTATACGGGCAGGGTAGTCAAAGAATTGTCCGAAGCAGAAGGAGATCTGGGCCGGCAACTTTAAGTAGCTCAGGCCGGCATGGCTCGTGTGGGCCCGCTTGTTAGCTTCGGCTCCGAACCATCCTTTCAAACACGGCTCCAGCTAGGGAAGACGGGTAACGGCTCGTTCTTAAATGAAACATATACACTCCATTTTTTTTTTTGTTACAAATTAAAACATTCAATATAGCATTTATTCTGTTTTTTTTAATAATCAATTAATTTTTTAACTAAATTTATCAATTACTACTTTTATGAATACAAGTACAGCCATACTTTATACTTGACCAAGCTATTTATTTTAGCTTTTTTTTTTTAAATGAAATGGATGGGTGTGATGTGCAGTAAAAAAAAATTACGTAAAAATCAGATAAATGAAATCCGCATTATAGAAACTGTGGCCTTAGCTACAATTGGTCTAATGTTTGGATGCGTATGACGGTACACTAAAAGCACCTTTCAAGTTGGCTGACAAAAGAAAGAGCCAATTCACTTAAGGATTTGACTGCAAATGTTTATAATATTTGCTGTGGATTCGCCATATCATTTTAATTGTACCATGTGAGAGCAGACTTTAGTTTAGTTTCATAGATCAGTCTCCGTAGAGGAACGAGGAATGCTCATTGTGTGCTATTTTGTGGGACATGGTTAGCTGTTGCAATGACCTCTCTTCCAACTACTGTGCGCATGCATATTGATCCCCTCTCACGAATATCCTGCAAAACTGTTGTCATTTAAAATTATTTTTGTCAAGTATGTACATCATTAAAGTTGATTAAGAAATGCTTAAAATGGTTTTGATTTTTTTTTACACATCACAGCATCCAATTATTACACCCATTTAAAGTCATTAATCAAATGCATGGCCTGTGGGATTGCGGGGCTCCTTTCCTCTTTCCTACCCATAAAGTCGAAAATCATACATACACCCTCCGGTTGGGGGGGGGGGTTGGAGCATGCATGCTTCGTACATTCTATAAAGCAACTAATTATAATAAGAAGTTAGGTAAAATTTTAGTTTATTACGTGCTAGATATGATTGTTTTGATGGATGCATGCATGCATGGTCTTACATGTTGTCTTACCGCCTCCAGAATATATCTCATCTCAAGACGAAGAAAAATAAGAATCCTGTAGATCTAATTAATCAAACTCACTGGCTGTAACAAAACATCACAGCACAGTTTATCAGACCGTTGGCAGACAACCGTCCCGCCAGAGACGAGGCACAAGAGAGGGGAGGGAGAGATAGGGTGCAGAGCATTTTCCTGTCTCAACGATTCAGAGGGAACACAGACGAATCGCGACAACCCAGATTCTTGGTTTCTTTTTTTGTGGTGAGACCTGGATTTCAGTTTCTAAATTCATACTACTAAAAAAGGTCTGGTTTATCATAGAAGCTACGTTCATTTAATAAAAAGGGGTAATATGCATGTATGACTTTTTGGCGTCGATACGAGTACTGTACATTAACATTTGATCAATGATGATTCTTTTTTAAAGCAATGTCTATCTTTAATATTTACAGTGGTGAATCATACAGAATCATCCGCATCACTTGCATGGGAAAGAGATAATAAATTTCGGGAAACAAGATTTTCTCGGCCGTTGAATAAATGAGCCGTAAGCCACCGAACGGGAGGCTCGGAAGCAGCTTTTCTGTGTCAATATTAGAAACACAACTTGAGAGGGAGAAAAAAACAGATGACACATAGAAAGTGAGGGAAAGGGTCACGCTATTCAAACCTCCATTCTCTTTCTCACCGCTTTCTTCAATTTTTTTTTTTTTTTCTATAGTTCCACATCAAATCTCTTCTCAAGATCTTACTTCCTCTGTATTCTTTTTCTTCTTTCCCTGAGAATCTAGCAGAGATTTTTCATTTCCAATCGCCACTCCGGCTTCATTGTTCCCACCGGTTTTCATGAATCAAGCTTTTCGTCGGAGTGAATCGGCTGGCATAGAATTCATATCACATTTTGAGTCTCCTGGTGGTTTGGATTCCTGATTACTTGGTGCTTAGCAATGGCGACGGAACAGGTATTGTCATTCTCAGTGTTATCTGTTGTTGAAGATGTTCTCCAACAGCATGGGACCCGATTGAGTGATACCAGCTCGTCGTCAAGGAAACTTGAACCACGTTGTGCGTAATCTCGTCAATTCCTCATTTATCTTTCTTTCCCTTTTTTTTTCTTTCTGTTACTCTGATTATTTCGCCCCTCTATCTGTTAATATTAATCTATCTTTCTCTTCAATTTGACATTCAACTCTAGCAGTTGATCTTGGTTTGGAAATATCGCTTTATTAATTCAAATTTATTGGTTATATAATATTTTTCAATACTTCTAATTATATTTTTCATCAATACCATAAAATAAACTGTTCTGCTTTGCCAAGTATGTTGGTTTCAATTAAAACTCCGCTTTGGATAGTATGCATAAGGCCTCGACGTTGAGGGTGACGAAGAAACAAGCCTGATCGTTCTTAGTATGAATTCCAAGACATGCACTAGTAAAATAGTACAATAGGTACATGATTTCTACATCCATCATCGTTGACAAAAAAACCAGTAATCTTTTTTTTTTTTTTGCCTGTAAAAAACCACTAATCTGGAGAGGTATTTTTGCTCTGATATCAGATGTCCGAGATAAGATAATAGAAGATGGTATTTGTTATTTTGCAGGCTTAAGAAGGTATGAAGCAGCTGGGTGGCTACGGAAGGAAAATGGAGCAATTGGCGGGAAAGAGTTTCCAGCTGAGCCTTCTGAAGAAGAATTCAGGACTGGTTTGCGTAGCGGTATAATACTTTGCAATGTTCTTAACAAAATTCAACCTGGAGTGGTGCCCAAGGTATAATTCAGTCAAACTTTTTTCTGCGCCATATATCCTTTTCGTTTCTGGGACATTTATTACACACACACACACACGGTCAGGTAGTTGAAGGTCCCTGCGATTCCGATGATGGAGCTGCGGCACTATCTGCATTTCAATACTTTGAAAATGTGAGGAACTGTCTTGTAGCTTTGCAAGAAATGGGGCTTCCTACCTTTCAAGCTTCTGATTTGGAGCAGGTAGCTTATATTTGCATAAGCTGAAAAGGTTGTTTAACTACTTTGAATGAAATCGATTACAGTTCTGATGTGGTTCCAGGGGGGGAAATCAGAGCGGTTAGTGGACTGTGTTTTGGCAATCAAGGCATATAGTGAGTGGAAAGAGGGAGGAAAAATGGGGTCATGGAAACATGTTGGGAATATAAAGCCACTCGTTTCTGGACGACCATTTTTGCGCAAAAACTCGGAACAATTCCTCTCCAGTATAACAAGGACCACGATCGAGAAAGATGGATTGACGAGTGATCAATCTACATGCAGTGATCTCGGGCATGATCGCATCCAAGGGGTTAGAGAGCTTTGTCCTTTATAAATTTAATTATTTTTGCCTGCAAGCTAGCCATTAACCAATATCTACATGACTTGGCTGGAATCTTAGGGTTCACTTCATAACTTGAATGCGCTACTTCGGGAACATTTGTCTGACAAGAAGCCTGAAGATATTATCAACGTAAGGGTTATTTGCTCTTCTAAATATGCACATATATTATTTTCATCATCTTCACCTACAGTTAGATTCTATTTCTTTTGTGATAAACATCTACATTAGATTCTGACACAGCATAATGATTCAGTCCATTTGTTGCACCAATTACCCCGCGCTGCACTCTTCCAGTCTCCCTCTATTCATCTTTGATTGAATTTATGTATGTATCACTTTCTTCTCTCTTGTTTCCAGGTAGTGGAGTCCCTGCTTCGCAAAGTCACAGGGGAGTTTGAACAGCGCCTGTTAATACAAGATGAAATGGTGGGGATCTGTTTCTTTTTAATTTTGTTCAGTTTCATATATAGTGATAATTTTGCAAAGAAATTTTGCATATTTCTCCTTGTTTTCATCTCTAACAAGTTTTCTGCCAAATTTTAAAAAATTTGGTAGTCAAAAACAAATCCAGAAGATGAGGTCGCAGAATCTGAAGTGCACAACTCAACTTTAAACTTTGCTTCTGAGGATGAGGAGGTAAAATTATTAGATTCAATATAGCATCCTTCAACATGTTTTGAATACTGTTCATTTGAGACGCAATGGCGGGATCCCAAAAACTTGACCTTTTTGTCTAATATATTATAAAGATGGAAGAAAGGGAAGACGTGCAGCCTAAGCAGGAGTGTCATAACATAACACACTGTATCGATGAAGAAGCAAGTCTCCAAGTTTTGAACGAGCAGCAAAAGTTGGTTTCCCAACAAAACAAAGAAATCCACATTAGCGATGAAGTACCAACAATCCACGTTTCGAAGAACCAGCAAAAGTTGCTAGCACAACAACACAGAGAGATACAGGTAACTTGCACCTGTGGCATGCTAAAATTGGTGAAAACACTGTTTAAAACACAGTTCAGTAAAAGACTGTAAAATCCTGACGTTCACATTCTCTAGGACTTGAAAATCATCGCCCATCATACGAAATCAGGAATGCAATCCTTGCAGGCGTCATACCAGGAGGATCTTATCTTTTTGAGTGCGTATTGTCAAAATCCCTCGTACATATTCAACAATCGTGGACTGAAATTTCAATCTCCTATCTAATTACTAGCTACCCTTAATAGGTAAGCATGTGCGTAGCCTAACTTCTGCAGCCTCAGGATATCGGAAAGTTCTTGAAGAAAATCGCAAGTTATACAACCAACTGCAGGACCTGAAAGGTTAAATTCAAGTGGTTCAGATGTTGTACTTATAATTGTTATCTCTGCTATTCGGATCCTCACTGAGATTATTTTATTTTTTATCAGGAAATATTAGAGTATACTGCCGAGTTCGACCCTTCTTTGGGCAAGCAAACAATGCTGGCTCTGTTGGTAGCATAGAGGAAGGAAGTATCTCAATGATAATACCTTCCAAGTATGGAAAAGATGGGCGGAAAACGTTTAATTTCAACAGGGTGTTTGGTCCTACGGCAACCCAAGGTGGGTCTTCGTCTAACTTGTCATCGCAATCATTTGTTAATTGGTAAGCTTTCTTTATCTCTTCTTTTCCACTGCAGCCGAGGTTTTCGCAGACATGCAGCCTCTTATTCGTTCTGTTCTGGATGGCTATAATGTCTGCATATTTGCTTATGGCCAAACTGGCTCAGGAAAAACTCATACTATGGTGAGACTTTCTGGCAATCCCGCTACAATTTAATTCCTATCACTTGTGAGAACTATGTTAATTAGGTGGGTTCAAATATTGATTAATGCAGTCTGGACCAAATGATCTGACTGAGGAAACCGTGGGCGTCAACTATAGGGCACTAAGAGATCTTTTTCTACTGTCACAGCAGAGGAAAGACATTGTTGCCTATGACATCGGCGTTCAGATGCTTGAGATCTACAATGACCAAGTCAGAGATCTTCTAGCGACTGATGGCGGCAACAAAAAATATCCTTCTCTGTTATAACTTTTTTTTTTTTGACCTGATTCTCTGTTATAACTTGTTCTTTTAATTTTGGAACTGGAAGGAACTAAATGTGGGCTTCATTTTTGAGATGATTGTCTTTATTCCTCTACTGTTTATCCTTAATAACTGCATACGTTAGAAATTCGCAACAGTTCTCAAAATGGCATTAATGTACCGGATGCAACCCGCGTTCCCGTCTCATCGACCTCCGATGTCTTAAGTTTGATGGACCTGGGACATAAGAATCGGGCAGTTAGTGCTACTGCTATGAATGATCGGAGTAGTCGTTCTCACAGGTACACTCTGGGTTTAACTTGGAAGTACAAATAACATTTGTGCCAAGATACTAACTTCAGATGGCGTACGATAATCGCAGTTGCCTGACAGTTCATGTTCAAGGAAGGGACCTGACATCAGGAAGCCATCTTCGTGGCAGTATGCATCTAGTTGACCTGGCAGGAAGTGAGAGGGTCGATAAATCTGAGGTCACGGGTGATAGGCTTAAGGAGGCTCAACATATCAACAAGTCACTTGCTGCCTTAGGAGATGTCATTTCTTCGCTGGCTCATAAGCAAGCGCATGTTCCTTATAGGAATAGTAGACTTACTCAACTGCTTCAAGATTCTCTGGGTACGATTTCTTTTATCAGCGAGCATTATTCTTTGTGGCTAATACGGTATTGTCGGTGACTATGACTAATGAGCTAAATTCCTTGTACCTCAGGAGGGCAAGCCAAGACACTCATGTTTGTACATATTAGCCCGGAACCTGATGCTCTTGGAGAAACACTCAGCACACTCAAGTTTGCAGAACGCGTCTCCACGGTTGAACTTGGTGCTGCCCGAGCTAACAAGGAAACTTCAGAAGTGAAAGAGCTTAAAGAACAGGTTCTTACAATTTTTATGTCACCTATTGCTAAGAAATGGGTTCTATACTGTATCTGGAAGAATAATCTACTCTTGCATTTGTAGTGTATAAGTGGTACTACTGTCATCTTTGCCAGATTGCTAATTTGAAGGCAGCTTTGTCAAGAGAAGATGAACCACTTCAACATTCTGTAAATAGTAGTCTAGATGCACCAAAATTGAAATCTTACAGGTCTTCTGCACAATCTGGAGGTCATAGAAAACCCCAAGATGATTCTAGTAGCGTGGAGGTACGATGGAATTGTAACTTTGAACTCAAATTAACCCCCTTAATTTTCTCTTAATTTGCATATCTAAAATTTGGAAATTATCATACTGGACACCTCAAAAGTATGACATGTTAAAGAATGAGCTGACCAGAAATGTCCAAATTATATTTTTAATCATTTTTAAAGGTGAAGCTTACTTGTATATGAACTATGGGATGTAGAGCCAGAAGAGGGCCACAACGAAGCTGAAAAGACGAAGCTTAGATCTCCAAGACATGATAATGCACTCACATCCCTGGCCACGTGCAAGCAGTCAGAGGCTTAACAGTAAGGAAGGGGATAAAGAAACAGTTTCCATGGTCTGGGTTGATAGGATCATGGTGAACAGGAATGATAGCTTAACAAGTGATGATAGCCTAGTGGGTCAGTGGGAAGCAGAAAACAAACAGTCTTCTCCCTTGTTGAGTCCCAGCTCTCTTTCAGACGCTTCAAAAGTTGCATTGAATAAAAGGGATAGCCAAGACTATGACATGGCCACCACAGATGACTCTGATGATCCGCTTGAGGTTGCAACTAGCGATTCCTCAGAATCAGACCTGCATTGGCAATTACATATGCCAAAACAAACCAGCAAAATCAATGGAATGGTTTCTAAAGCTAAGAAACCTACCACCCATCACAAACTAGTAAAGAACGTAGAAACCAGGTAGTGAATCTCTCTTCCCAATCACAGTTCAAATCTGTTGTATATTATGGTTGATGTTGTTTTTGCTCTCTATAATATAGTAGCTTTAGCAAACCCCTTCCTATGACTGTAATTGCAAACAGGAGCATGATTCCGTCTTTGATCCCTGCGCCATCAAGGAAACAATTGGTGAGTCAACCCAGAAAGCAGGCAAGTCCTGTTGATGGAAAAAGAAGAGCTGGGAATGCAAAGTGAGGTTGTTGTTTCAGCTTCCTTGTGTAAGCTTTCATTATTTCTTGCTTTTTTGCCTTTCTAATGTTCATGTATTTATATCTGATAGATGTAAATTGAGTGTTTGTGTGCGTGAGAGAGGAAGAGAGGGGTCTTCCCTTTTTCGTTGGAGGAGCAATAGACCAATTGCTCGGCTTCTCTGGTGGTGATCGTGAGATTTTTACACCCTATTCAAATCAATGTGTCAGTAGCGGCTGAATTTTTGTGGCCTTTCTTTGAACCAAAAAAAGAAAAAAGAAGAGGAAGAGGAACAGAAAAAACTCCGCCCCTTTGCCTCTTTTACCATACCAGGCTTAGCATTGGTGTATGTATCTTCTTGCACTTTGAGGGGGGAAAAGAAGATAAAGTTGTGTTTAGCGTGCTTTTTATGATTTCCATGGTCCTTTTGGGGGGCCCGATACTGTAAATTTATACGATTTTATAGACAGAAGAGAAACTCCCGAGTTTATAGGATTAATGTGTATAGACAAAAGAAGTTGAGTTCCGTATTGTTTTTACAGGATTTGAGTGACACGTGATGAGAAACTTTTCATTGTTCGTCTCTCACGTTCCAAATATTTTTTTTCGATGGGACATAATTAAAATGAGCGCTCCCTTAGCTGTAAATATGATATTTGATGCTGTGGCTCGATGTCTGATTTAATCCAAGGATGGGAGTGGAATCCAGTATATGGCTGAAGAGAGCGTGACAAATCCCCGAGATGATGGGAGGGGGGGGGATTACGAGTGTGTTGAATCTATACACTCAGTTTACACCTATGTCACTATCTGCATTATTTTCTTTAATGCCGTTACTGCAAAAGGGATGAAAATAGGAGACTAAAGATGAATTGATATGCAAGGACTGACACGGTGGGCGGAGAAAACATTTACATTTGGATGTTGAAGTGATCACATGAAAGTGAAACGGTCCTCGTACAGCATTTTTGCTTGGTTTAGTCATTAGAATGGAGTATGCTGAGCACATGAATAAATAGAACTGGTGAAAAGGCTGACAGAAAGTGGAGGGAGTTGAGAAAAGGGGGGGAGGCCCCAGACGATGGGCTTTCCAGCTGGTTCCCCACTGTAACATTATGTGGCCAGCCAGTTCTTGGGAGCCATGGATGGTGGCCACGTCATCTTCTAAATCAGTATTATGTATCATGATTCCCATCCGCCTCTCCATTGTCTGGTGGGATCATCTCACAGAATTATAATCGCAGATGATAGATAGAATAGAAGATGACAGCACCCGTTGCCTTTGACTTTTGCTCGCTCCAACAACTCAACCCAACCGCTCTCCTTCCATCTCGACCCAACTACGCGCTCTTGTAATACATAACACTCCACGTCTCGTTAAAAACTAATCACACAGTAAAGATCTGTTCTTTCTTAGGTTGCGTTCCCTGCCTCTAAAGTAAGTCTAAACCCAGCGGACAAAAAGGACAAGTGCAGGGTATTCCGACCCGAGGAAGATTTTGTTGTCACAAATCACGCGTTTTGCCCCCCTCGCTTCTTCAATTATTTCACATATGCCATCTTCAAAATTCAAACTGATAAAAATTAATAATAAAAATTTTTTTTCAATATAATTTATTATGTATAAAATCAACGTGCAATTGAATTTTTTTTTCAACTTCATGAGATGAGCAAGACTTTATTTTTATGAAAAAGCTCTGTCCCTAACACCGCCTCAACTCATAAACCTGTCGTCACAAACTATCCGATCAACCCAAACCAAATACTGCTATTATTTTTATATCTCAAATCCTAATTAAATTTAAATCCCACAATAACTCTCCAACGTTCAAAACATATTTTGTTATTTGTGAATCTACAGTTGATAACATGTCTGTGGGCGCGCGCGCGTGTAAGAGAACGGAAAATAATAAATATTTTAACTTTGTCATTGTGTTTCCCTGATGACTCAAGACAAAAGGAAAAATATCCCAATACGAGGGTATTATTGGGTGGGAAAGCGAAATGTACGAGGGTATTTAGGTAATTTGGAACAGGGGACGAAGACCAGGACAAAAATGTCATTATCAGCATCCTTTGCCCAAGGGCCTCTTTTCCGCGTTTCCCTCTTGCCCTCTCTTTTTCTGGTTTTCTCTACCAATCAAATCAGGAAAACTCTCCTGCTCTCTCTATTTTGTGCTGCTAGGGTTTATGGGCATTTGATCCAAGCCTAGCTCCTGGAAATGATTCTAGAATTGGAATGTTAACTTGTATGGTATGGCCAATACGCAATGTTGAATCGTCCACCTCGATCTATTGCATTTTTCACTTGTGAGTTCAGTTTTTCCCTTTTCACTTGCCATTATTATTTTCATTCTGAACTTTTATAACAAGTGATTTTTGTCTTAAGAAAGTTGTAAAATGCAGCTCAAATTCGACCAATCTTGTATGACCCTTAGATGGATTTACTAACCCTTTTCGCTTTTAAAATGCATTTTCATTGGTTTGTGGATATGCATGTCGTAGGCTGGAATATTATCGGAGCATTACGAGATTGTTGTAAACTTTGATTTTTGTGGATTAGAAGTTGGATGCGAGCTTGTGATATTTGTCAAGGATTTGATTTGAAATAAACTGTTCTCGCTGAATCATCTGATCATGATTTTTTCTGATGTTTCACTTTGCCTCATTAAAATTTACCTAACAAAGAAATTTTGGCGGTTCTGGGTGTATGGTTTTGGCTCTGTTTTTCTTGTTCGTGTACATCATCATTGTTCTGTGGATTTAGATTTATGTCCCGAATATGGCATTCTGCTATTTAGGCAGCTGAAATTAATGGATCTTATTTTTAAAAGGAAATCATGTGTGATGGACTTGTTCGGTCGTTTTATAAGTTGGATTTTGCCACTTTCTTTCCTGTGGAAAATACTGATAGTGTAAGCCTTTCCCAGGAAAAGAGGGCCCGGATCATTTAGATCTACCCACTGAGATATCCCTGTTAATTATTTATTTTATGATGTTCCTTTTGATTTTTAGGGTTTCTTCAGTGGGTTTCCTGAAATGTTGAATTCTAGAGCAAGATGAGTAAGACTGAGTTACCAAGGACGAAGTCACCACTTGTTCCTTTGGCAACTTTGATTGGCCGCGAGCTTCGAAATGAAAAAGTTGAAAAACCTTTCATGAGGTATGGACAGGCTGGCTTGGCAAAGAAGGGGGAGGATTACTTTTTAATCAAGACAGACTGCCAGAGGATTCCTGGCGATTCTTCAACACTGTTTTCTGTTTTTGCGGTATTATTCGATCTCAGTGTGCTTGTATAATTATAAATGTTGACTGGCATCAGCTTTTCATTTCTTCTCTCTGATCAGGTGGAAGATCACTTTCTCTCAGCATTTGTTAGTGATACTCACTATTAGCTCTCGTTTGGCAGATCTTTGATGGGCATAATGGTATATCAGCTGCTATTTTTGCAAAGGAAAATATACTTAATAATGTTATGAGTGCAATACCACAAGATATCAGCAGAGATGAGTGGCTTCAAGCTCTTCCCCGGGCTCTAGTTGTTGGGTTTGTGAAAACTGACATAGAATTTCAGCAAAAAGGTACAGAATTATATTCATTATTTGCATACTGAGTCTATTATTGTATGCTCATCTTGGCAATCTATTTTCGTTTATAGGCGAGACTTCTGGGACTACAGCAACATTTGTTCTGGTTGATGATTGGACTGTCACGGTTGCATCTGTTGGGGATTCCCGATGTATACTAGATACCCAAGGAGGTGTAGTATCTCTTCTGACAGTTGATCACAGACTGGAAGAAAATGCAGAAGAGAGGGAACGTGTCACTGCTAGTGGCGGTGAAGTAGGAAGACTCAATGTGTTTGGAGGCAATGAGGTATGGCATAATCTACTTTGGCCTTTCTAACCTGGGCTTACTTGATCTTATTTGTTTAATTCCTAAATATGTATGCAGGTGGGACCCCTTCGCTGCTGGCCTGGTGGATTGTGTCTTTCTAGATCGATTGGTGACACAGATGTGGGAGAATTCATTGTGCCAATTCCACATGTTAAGCAAGTGAAGGTGAGGTAGTTCTATTATTGGAGTACTATCTCTTGACCTTTTTTTGTGTAAAAGTGATGAGTTCTAAATTTCAGTTCTTTTAAACATTTTTTGGGTTATTCAGCTTTCAAATGCTGGTGGAAGGCTTATCATAGCTTCTGATGGCATTTGGGATGCTTTATCATCTGATATGGCTGCCAAGTCTTGTCGGGGTCTACCTGCGGAGCTTGCTGCAAAGCTGGTAGTTAAGGTGATATATACTTGGAGCAGTCTTTCTATCGATTTTGGTGGAGTCTGATTATATTCTTGTATTATTAATGGTTGTCTGTTCTTACTTTCTCCAGGAGGCTTTAAGGTCTAGGGGACTGAAGGATGATACAACCTGCCTTGTTGTGGACATTATTCCTTCAGACCATCCTGTATTACCACTAATTCCAAAAAAGAAACATAATATGATAACTTCACTTCTCTTTGGAAAGAAATCTCAGAACTCCACAAACAAAGCTAGTAATAAGCTTTCTGCTGTGGGAGTTGTAGAGGAGTTATTTGAAGAAGGCTCTGCAATGCTTGCAGAAAGGTACGTTTACTAACAGATGTTATGTCTGTCCAGCCCATAACTGCTGCATTTAAATCTGCACAACGCATTTAGTAGTGTAATGCTTGCTTCTGCACGTTTTCTGACAAGTGGTAGGATGAAAATGGTTTTTGTCTTTCTGCATAGCATTTGGATTGGATTGAGTTATAGAATATAGATCTTGATTCTGCAAGTTTCTTGCTGAAAATGCAGGCTAGGTAAGGATTTTCCTTTGAATGCCAACTCTGGGATTTTCCGTTGCGCAGTCTGCCAGGTGGATCAACCTCCTGGCGATGGTTTATCAGTGAACTCTGGACCTTTTTTTTCACCGGCTTCTAAGCCATGGGAAGGTCCATTCCTCTGCGCTAACTGTCGAAGAAAGAAAGATGCCATGGAAGGAAAAAGGCCTAGTAGGCCCACAGTGACAGCATAGTAATTATTATCTAATATTTTAATAAAATAGTAAATATTAGTATAATTTTTCCCTGGCAGTGTGGGCATGTTTGGTTTTACCATTTTTTTTGTTGGTGGTTGAATGTCACAGATGTGAGGTGTAAGAAGTGAGGTTGAGATGGTTTAAGTAGGTGTGTTGGTGGTGGTTGTAAGTTTTGATTCTGGCTTGTGCTCAGCTGTTGGACCAACTGACAACAAACGAGGTCTAGTAGATAAGTTCTAATGGTGTGCTTACTAACGGCTTGAATCTGTAAGTAAATCCAAATTGGAGGCAACATCGCTATATGTTTATCAATATTACATGGGTCCTCTCCATGTAGGGTGATTGTATTGAAGTAACTGTTCTGTCGTTACACTCGTTGTATGGGTTGTGTTTGGCATTCCACGTTCCATGTCAAATGTCACGAGGTGCTCCCAAAGATGTAGGACTAAAAGTTACTGCTCACACTCAACACGTATACAATAATAGACATTAACTATTGAAGAAAATAACGAGTTCAACAAATATGACGAATATTTGGCCGAAAGTACAAATTTGACGAATGAAGTTGCAAATCCTTAAAAAGGCTTATCCTAAAATAAAGCTCGCTCAGTTATTGGAATCATGAACAGTGAAATTGATTGTAGTGTATTGGCTGCGTGGGTGAGTAATTAACGGGGGCTGAAAGGCATTTGATTATATTAATTAGAGTAATGTTGTGTTAGGACTAATGGGTTAACACGGTTGATTGTGTACAATTACTAATTATCTGAGTTGAGTTGTCATATCAGTTAGTCAGGTTAGTTGCCAAGTCATATTGTTGGGTGATATTATCGAGGCTATGGGGCGGACTTTGCAATGTTCCTGTAGTAAACAACATTTCGCTCTCAAGTCTCATATTTCTCCCTCTCTCAACCCCCCTCTTCTTCGAAACCTAAAATTGCTTCATTTAGAATCCGATATATCATATTTTTTCAAAGAAACAGTTAATAATGGGCCTATCTTCAAAGTCTCCACAAGGGTGGGCCTATCTCCCGGTGTCAAATTTTTCGTTGGTGAACTAATTCACTAATTTAAAAAGTGCATGCTAATATACCCAAAAAAAAAAAATTAAAGTTTATGTTAACAATATTACCTTCAAGAAAAAGATACATGTGATTTAATAAGAGCTAGAGCCCCGAGAGCAAACCAAATGCTGCAGCTCGGCACTGTTACTTGCTCCCTCTTTGATGAGCACAAGTGTGGTCTGTAATTCTTTACGTGACTCACACCTTATGTTTTCAAAACAAAAATACTTTATTCGTGAAAATGCTTTGCCTAAAATTTTTTGCTCTATCCTCTAGTTTGTGTTCTGGAAGTGGGAGATAAACATGGAGAAGAACATGAAGACGGAGAAACATGGACGGCATTTGTGCTAAAGTGGTGAGCAGACCTTTACTTAGGTGTAAAATAATTACACATGACAGTCTTTGATAGAGAAACTAGAGAACCAATACATAAGGGACTAAATGTAAGTTTTGTCCAATATATATATAAAGTGCATGCTACAGGTTTCAAGATCCTAATCCAATTTTCCCCTGAAGAGGCAATACACCACACCAAATAAATGGAGATGAAATAAATAGGATCAACTTATTTTAAGTTGCGGGGAAAAAATTACCTGAGCATTTGAAAAGAATGCGCCAAGTAAATGCCACGAAATAAGGCAATATTCACTCCCACGTCTCCACCGTAAGTTCCCACTTCCCACTTCCCACTTCCTAACTCCTTTGTTCAAGTTTATAACCCGCAACAATCTGCTTCAAATTGCACCAAGCTTAACTCAACACAACACAACACGATGGAAGAAAACCCAGAAGAACGCAAGAA
>QFDD01004256.1:0-17146 GCA_006871305.1 Vachellia collinsii | reverse complement strand
CCCCCGAGCCTACATCTGCACATAGGCTGATTGATTACCTGAGAACCATTTTCATGTGGCCTGAAAAATATGTGATGCACAGTAATCTGAAGATCAAGGGTCGCATCTTGAGATTTTATTTCTGAGCACGAGTGAGCTAGGCATCTTAATCGTGCAATTAAATTACAAGGATCTAACTTAGCTGGGAAAGAAATAACAAATTGCTGCAAATATCTGTAAATGAAGAAATTAATTTAATTAGGTTATTTACTTGGTCACTGGAGGAAGAGATTGAGGGAAGGTATTTTGGTTTTTTTGTTTTGGCCAGGACAGATTAAGGGAAAATTTAAAATAGACAAATGTTGGTATTTTGATGAAATACCACATGTATCACATAATCAATATGTTTGAGTTGGAAAATATTTTTACAATTTAATTTTAGGAGAAAACTTGGTCGAAAAGACTGAGCTTAACAAGTTAGGTAGAGCTTATTTTAAAATAGGCCCAAGTGCAAAAATTCCCACAATCTTTTCTCAACAGGGCACTCGACACCATAAACTTTGCTTGAGTGCAAAAGTCCCCATGAACTTTTCTAAATGAGGGCAAAAATGCTATCTCCGTTAATTAGTGTAAACTACCATTACGTTTCGATTTAGTGGGCCCCACCTATTGTTTTTAAATTATTATTTTAGACCCCCCCCTTGCTTCCCCAGCCCTCCTCTTCCTTCTGTCGAACTTATAGATCATATAAAGCTGACCAGGAAGTTCTTGGGCACATCAATTTCGATCAAAGTGGGGGATAGAGAGAGAACGATCACGAGCTATAATAGAAGGTGGTATTGACCTTCCAGTCCCATGTAGTCAATCAAGTGAAGGTAAAATAAGGGAAGTTGCTGCACGGAAGCGATGGAGTCGAGAAGCTAAGTTAGCCTAACTTTGGTCTTCTCAAGCAAGGTGGCACTTCGGTTGAGAATGATGGTGACGGCAGTGTAGACAAATAATGTCATGGAGATCGATGAGTGCTCAAAATTGTGAGGATGGTTGGAGGGAATAGGTGGAGGAGGGGGGGAGGGGGAGGGAGAGGGTTTCCTAAAAATAATAATTTAAAAACAATAGGTGGGTTCGCCAAATCCAAAGGTAACGACGATTTAAACTAATTAACGGATGTGTACCCCATTTAGAAAAGTTCGTGGGCACTTTTTCCCCCAAGTTTATAATGCCAAGAACATTTTTGGAAGAAGTTTATGGGTATTTTTGCATCTTAATTCTTTAAAGTATATTGAACATAAAATTTATTTGGCTCAAGTCTTGTAAATTATTAAATTTTAAACTCTTACTTTTTAGGTAAACATAATATTAAAAAAAAAGAGGAGAATTTGACCATTAATCAAATATTATTCTACTAACTCTCAAACCGTAAGGTCAAGCCCTCTCCCAACCGTATTATTGCCATTTCCAGCACTTTCTACATTTAGCCCACATTCTGAAAACCCAAACTAAACATGAAGCGCAATGACTATGGAGTCATATGCTTCTTCCTCTTGTATGCAAGCCAAGATGAACTTCATATCCTCACTCTACAAATTGCTATCTTATATATAATGGAACAACGAACAATAAATAATAAATCAGAAGAAAATAAACTGACAAATCCTATAATATACTGACTCAATCTGAAATGGCCTAACGTTTCTGTCAAACTGTTGCAATATACCCTCCACTAATACTTGCACGTGCAGCTTCCATTACTCCATATTTCCCACATGCTTCAGTTACCATATCAGTTTTAGCCTTTTCCTCATTTTCCCACGTGGCTTGTCTAGAATAATTCAATGTGAATGCATCGATCCTATGAACAGAAGTTTATGAAAGGGTTTTAAAAAATGCAAATCAACATAGTAGCCATGGATCGCAACTTTTAGAGTTATGGCTTGTGCTGGTTACAGTATAACTAATCAAGTTTTAAATGATGTAATTAGGAGTTTAGTGTTATTTGTAGTTGTTAGTTAGGAGTGGTATAAAGTTTGGTCGGTCGCTAAAAGGTATACTTAGACCTATGGGATAGATTATGAAGAAACTTTTGCTCCGAATTTAAAGATGAACAGGTTCGGTATTCCATTATGTGTGACAGCTAATCATGACTGGAAGTTACTGCAGTTTAATGTAAAAAAATTCATTATTTATTTCCGACCTGCTCCCATTACTGCATTCAAATTTAAAAGGGCACTTTATGGCTTGAAAAATGGTTGGAGGTGGACAAAATCCATGATTGGAATGGGATAAAACAGAGCTAGGGTGACCATACTTTGCTTATTAAACATTCAGCTTTAGAGGGAGTGACAATCTTACTTGTCTATGTTGATCATATCATAGTAAGAGGAGATGACGTGGATGGCATTGATTTTCCATGAAGATGATGAAAGAATTTACAATTAAGGATTTTGGAATGCTCAGATATTTGTTGGGCATTGAAGTTGCTCATTCCAAACATGGTATCTTTATAAAGTACGTTCTTGACCTTTTTGCTGAAACAAGGAAGTTGGGTTGCAAACAAGTGGATATACCAAAAAATAAAAACGAAGGCTTTGTGGGGCAGGGAAGCGGGCTCACAAACCAAAGCCAAATCAAAATCCTTGTAAACCACCAAAAGATCTTCTTGTCAACAAAGAGCCTTACCAGAAGCTTGTTGTTAAATTGACTTAGCTCACATGACACCTGATATTGCATATGCAGTAAGTGTCATGGTCAAATCATAAGACTTGATATGCATCAAGTGTGGTGAGTCAATTTATGCATAACCCCAAAGAGTCACATCTAATGGCAGTACATCGAATACTTCAGTACTTGAAGGATACCCCAGGAAAAGTAACTTTGTTTAAAAGGGAGACAAGATTGACAATTGAAGCATATAAAAATGCAGACATGGAGGGAATGTAGATTATATGAGATTTACATCAGGCTATTCTTCCTTTCTTGAGTCAAATCTCATTACTTGGAAAAAACAAGAAGCAGAATGTGGTATCTAGATTTAGTATTCAAGCTTAGTTTAGAGCCATGACACCCAGAATTTGTGAGTTATTGTGGATTAAATTTGTTATGTCAGACCTTAAGATCAAATGAGAAGGCCCAATGAAGCTCTATTGTGACAAGTCAGCTATCAATATTTGCTCATAATCCAGTCCAACATGATCGCACAAAGCATTTTGAAATTGATTGAATTTTATTAATTTCAACATGCTTTTTTAGTTAGTTTCCAAGTTTGGGAATGGACAATGTCCACCCCCTAGCTTGAGGGGGAGTGTTAAATGATGTAATTAATAGTTGTTAGTTATGGATTAAAAGTTGATTCACTAGCATTTATTAATCTTACTGAACCCCCTTGTATAAATACCCACGTAAGCTAGAGAATAAATCATCCGGAACATTTTCCCTCTCAATATCTGGTCATCGAATAATATCGAAGCAGGGACATAAATGAGTTAAGTGAGAATGGGACTATCATTCAGTAGTCTTCTGATGATTTCAAGCTTTCAGTTTGTTGGTGCAATGTGAATCCACATTTATCTGAAATTGAGAATATGCATGGATTGGTTCCTACTTATCTCCTGTTTTGCATCCATCACTGGCTCTAACCTAAAAGTTTCTTAATCTTGTGAATGGTGTTCAAGCAAAAGGGATTTAAGTTCTGCTTTGCTTTTTTATGACATGTTGCTTTTCTTAGTCTTACAGGACCATCCTAAGCACAATAATATCACCAAGAACATCCGCAGGAGTTTCAAGCTTATTGCTTCACAAGCCTCTCTAAGAAGAGTGAAAGTTTAATCTGCAGAGTAAAGCAGCATTTGAGTACTTGCATGTCAGGAAAAATAAAGCAGAGATGAAGCTGAACATGTCTTAAGTTTTGCTTGAGATGGTTAGGCTGGAAATGTAGTAGAGGTAGACAGGTTATGGCTATTACATTTAGTCACAAATAATTATAAAAATCATTGTCTAGAGTCTAGACCCCCTCTTATCTTGTAAAGATGATTGTTACTTTATTTTTTGAAATTTGGTGATAAATTGAGATCAATGAGCCAAATAATTATTTTTCAGGATATTTTTCATGAACGCTTTGATGCATTTTTCCTTATCATGTCATGCAAATATTCAATATATTTTTCAAAGAAAAACTAGCTATTAAGCATCTACATTCACTCTCATTTGCTTTTGTGGCTTTTATAGACTTTCCGCTACTAGAGAAACTAGGTACTGAGATTGTTTGTGTTAGCCTGTTGTTTCGCACAAAACTAAATATTTCAGTTATAATAAATAGGGTAAAAATAATTCGGAAGCTTTTAGATATGAACACTAAGCAATCAAAAGCTGTCAATGGGTCATGTTAGATTTAAAAGTTTTAAAACGGGGCAATTTTGCTTCCATTGTTAATAAACTTAGACCGTCAACTGTTTGTTGACCAAAATATGATGAGGTGGCTTTGTCCTGTAGTATATTGTACCATATGTTATTCCACATATTGTTCACATCATTAAAAAATAAAAAAAATATACAAAGTATCAAAAAAGTCCTTGATTTTCCTCTGCAACTTCTCCCATTTGTATCTCTTAAATTCCTCAACTGATCTTATCTCCAACAAGCATGATTTTTTTTCCCTAGAAAACACATATATAAGCCATACTAAAACCATATTGAAACATGAAAATCAAATTAAAACATGGATCCAGAATGAAAAGCGACTGATTCCAAAAAAAAAAAAAATTAACATTCTTTTCTTTCAAATTTTTTTTTTTGAAAAAAAAATCTGATGGGAAGCACCAACTAAAAAAGAAAATAAAGAAGAAACCACTCCTCTACTATGAATCATAAATCAGACAATGTTTTGAAGATCCATACGCACACCTTCAATAACCACTAAGGAAGAAGTCAATTTCAAAATTGCATAGTGTAGAGCTAGAGCTAAGCTCCTAGCGTAGTTTCAAGTTGCTTGAGAAGCTTTTTGAAGAACACAGATGCAAATAAATCTTTCTTTTTTATTGGAGTTTTTTGTTGGTGGGAAAGAAATGAAGGTGGGCTTTTGAACGGTGAGATAAATAGCGGCAGAGGTAGAGAAGCTATGAGACAAACAAATTTGAGCAGCTGAGTGGCGGTGAATACAGTTGCAATTGATGTCGGAGTCGATGAGAGCGGTGGTTCTAAACCTAGATCTATTTTTGTCGTCGACGTTCAAGAAGATGATTGACCATTGGGAGGACGAAGGGCACTGCCACGAGCAGAACCTTGTTGACTCCCTTCCCTTCCTGTTGACTCTCATCTACTTTCCTCCTCCTACCCTTCTCATCGACTCCCTACCGTTGGTGGATCCTCTCATGATGCACCCCAAGCTTCTGCAGCTTTGACACCATTGCGACGTCAGTAACCCTAATCTTCTCCGGGAAGCTTCCGTCAAGGACAAAGTAAAAGTTTCCAGGAAAGAAAGAAAGGGTCACAGGAATGAAGGGGAAAGAAAGAGAAAAGGAAGAGATTGGTTGGAGGATCAAAATTAACTTATTAACGATCAATTTTTATCCCTTTACCCAATACACAAATACAAGCTATGTAATTTAGTTTCTTGTTTGAATCTGTCTATTTAGGGGCTACGTTTAATATTTTTTTTTGGGGGTTTAATATAATGTTTGATCTTTAAAGTTTACCTTCATTTATATTTTGATCACTATAATTTTTTTTTGTTTTTTTTACTAAGTACATGTATCCTCTTATTGGATGCAATTCTATTTGAGGCTCTAATAAGCATTAAATACGGGTACTCTTTCTGCTGTGACTCAAATCTTGGATCTCTATATTGTAAGAGATTGACATTTTTCTCCAGACCCAACCCGTCAGTAGTCCATATAATTTCAAAACATAGGTTTTAATCTTCTAAGGAACAAAATGATTCACATCTTTATTTAAATATCTTGTAACTAAAGTTTTAGATAGAAAAAAAATTGAATAGACTTTAAAACATATGGTTTGAAACTAGGGTTAATGTTCAATTTTGCCTTAGAAGTTTCCATTCAGAAGTGTTGGGTATCTAAATGTTTTTTTTTTGCTCAAAGTTGCCCTGGAAGTTTTCTTATCGGAGCAAATTTGCCTTGAGGTAATGTTGACTATTAAACCATTAATTTTGACCGTTAGATGTATTGATCTGGCACATTCACCTCCCACCTCATCATCCATGTTACATTCCCATCTACTTGGACTGTTCCTCATAAACTAGCTGAGCATCACCATCGCCCCTCTCCCACCTTCTCCCTTATCACCACCTTCCCCTCAACTCTCCCAAGAGGCATCAGCCTCTTCACGATCTTGCGTTGGATCCCGTCGGTGACAATGGTGCCTACAAGTACAGAAGGAGAAGTCTGAAGAAAGAAAAAGCATCTCAGCGAAGAAGTTGGTCGCAAACCAGCTACATTGACACCGTTAGGCACACACAGTGGAGTCCCTTGCATGGTCGAATGGTTAAACATGACCCAAGTTCGGTGATCAACTGCAGAGTGACCAAGGTTCAGGGATCCACTGGTAGTAAGGAAACCAAAATGTTGTTTATTTACAATACCAAGAAATTAGTATGTTATATGTCACATCATTGGGCTCCTCCATTTCATTCATCAAGCTTCTAGCTCTCCCAACTTTCTCATTCCTACAAAGCGCATGGAGTGAAGTGTTGTAAATCACAATGTTTGGCATAATTCCTTGAGACTTCATCAAATGCAGTAGCTTAAAACACTCACGAATTCTATTGGTGAAGCAAAGCCCTCATTAAAATTCCGAAAGTATAATTAGCACCTTCAATACCGCTTCCCATCATGCTCTTCTGATAAAACTCCCTAGCTATGTCATCTCCTCAGTGATGAGAACATCCAATATTGAATTGAAAATCGTCAATGATGGCTTGTTATGGAACCTATAAACCAAATCAACCACTTTAATGAGCTGCCGAATCACATCCTTGCATGCCCGAGGCCACGAATGATGGTGATGAAAATATCATCAGCAGGGGGAGAACCAAGTGAGTGAGGCATTTCATCAAGTAGTTGCTTGATGGCGTCAAAATGGCGGAAAGTATAGAGCATATGAACCAGTGCATGGTATGTCGATTGCGAGTGGGAGAAGTGAGGGAGTGTAGCAGCCCATTTGAAAGTTTGGAAAGCTTGGGAGGTTGATTTTTGCTCCAGGATAATATGAGAAACATGTTCATGGGTAGGAACAGGGGAAGAAGATGAAGACGATGACAAGGAGAGGGAAATATTCCATTGGAAGATGAGAAGAAACCTACGATTCGGGGGTGTGTGGCAAGTGAAGGAGAAGTTGCACATTGGATAAAGAGGAGGGGGGGGTGGGGGATGAGGGCATTTTGGTTAGATAAAAAAAGGAGGTGGCTGTGAGGTGGCATATTGATTGTTATGTGAATGCCACGTGTCTTTGACAGTCTAACTTAACCTTTTAATAACGGTCATGGTAAATTTGCTCCAATATGAAAACTTTCAGGGCAACTTTGAACCAAAAAAAACTTCCGAACACCCAATGCTCCTTAGTGGAAACTTCCAGGGCAAAATTGGACCTTAATCTTTGAAACTATGGACTCCAAGTTTGTGTTTTGTTCAATGGAGGAGAAAAGAAGGGGAGGCTAGTTATATAAAGTAGCACCTAGTTATATAAACTTAACTAAATGTTTTTAGTTCGAGCTCTAAAAATGCAACAATATTACATATTTGATGGAAGAGTTTTGCCAGCCTTGTGGTTCTATCTGGCTCAATCTAGATTAGTCCAAACCCCAATATATCCTCTAATTTAAAGTGAGGTAGGTTTATAATGTTAGATGTTCCCAAAAAAAAAAACAACAAAAGGAAGGTTGTAGACTTTGTTTGGTTGGAGGGGAGGGAATTTTAAGCCCTTATCAGGGATCTATGGTCTAACCTACTTTAACCCTATCTTAGCCAATTTAATAAATAGGCTACGCTTAAGCCCACTGTAAGGCCTGTTTGGCTTAACATGCCAGGCCAACTTTCATAAACTCTATATGGGTCTAGCCCATGTAGCCTTTTCTTTTTAATTTGTAATATTATATATAATTGTATCATATAAACTAAATCAAATTTATAATTAATGAAGTTACTAACTTAATCTATACCTTAAGTTCACATCCCATTCTTCACCCACAAACTCAATCCTTTTATGTTGGCCAAGGTGTGATAACAATTGTTCCATAGTGGAGGTCTAGTTGAGGGGTCAAGTCATAGTCGAACCATGACGCTTGGGCATCTTCCCAAATGAGGGTTAAGGAAATAAAGTTGTGCATTGACTAATAGCTATAGCTTTTGATCTAGTGGTAAGCGTTTGATCCTATCAATTGGTATAGAGCCAAGGTCATGGGTTCGATTCACAGCAGGACAATTGTTGAGGGGGAGATCACTGGCCAAAGTGTAGCAACAATTTTCCCATAACAGAGGCCTAGTTGAGGGGCAAAATCATAATCGAACCATGACGTTTGAGCGTCTGCTCTACTGAGAGTTAATGACTAACAATTATAACTTTTAGCCTAGTGGTAAGTGCTTAATCCTAAGAATTGATATCAGAGCCAAGGTCATGAGTTTGATTCCCAGCAAAATAATTGGAGGGGGATATTGTTTGCCAAGGTGGGGCAGCAATTGTCCCATGGCAGAGGTCCAGTTAAGGGGTCAAATCATAGTCGAACCATAACACTTGGACATCTGCTCTATTGAGGGTTAAGGAAATAAACTTGTGTCTTGATTAACAGCTATAGCTTTTGGTCTAGTAGTAAACGCTTGGTCCTAACATTTTATACATCAATTGAATACATTTACCTCTCTTCTCTTCGAATGCTCAAGATGGCAACATTAGCTCACTCCCTTTACCCTAATTTGCATCATTTGTTGAAATGTAATAATTGTTATAAGTTTATTTTTGGGCTGTCCCAATGAAATTTTATAATTTCAGCTGTAGGAACTTGTGTAAGTTTCTAAAAGAAAAGTAAAAGGGGTGAAATTCACTTTTACACACCATTGCTTGTGTTTTGTTAATTTTAGAAAATATATCTTTTTAATCAATTGATGATTCGTTTTTCTTATTCCTACTTGTACGAACAACAATTGCCTCTAGATGTTCTCGTTTTTTAACCAAACTCTCATATTGCAGTTGAGAACAAATCTTACGCTCTTAAAACATGACATGGGTTTTTAAATACCTTTGAGATGTTGTAAATGAACATAAAGGTAAAGTAGATAATACAGGTTGAACCTGCCAAACCGTATGTTGATAGCTGGTCTGGTTGTCATATTGCCAACACGCGTTGTCTAACTCGCAAGTTGTGGTGAGCTAGTTAGAACTGGGAATTAGGGCTGACTCGTTTAGGTCCTAGTCCCAAAATTCCCTCATTTTGCCAGGCCCGGTTTGTGAGAGGACGGGTTGAGGGCCGGCCCGTAGGGCCGATCACTGTTCACTTTTTTTTAATAAAAAATACAATAATTTAAACATAAAACAATTTTCGTACTAAAAAACATATAAAATTATACCTAATTATCTAAATAACTATATCGACAATAATAAATACTCTGAAAGTCTTAAACTTAAGTTCACAAATCATACAACACAAGCTTTTTTCTTCATCAATCATCATCACTATTTTTAATTTTAAGAACATTTGAATTTGATCAAGCTTCATAAGAATAAGCTCAGAAGGTTTTGCTTTAGCGAGATAAAAAATATCAAGTATTTCATCTGTAACACCATAATCATAATCATTTTAAGTTTTTGCAACAAATAATAAACCAAAATCATAAACTTAAAATATGTTTATTATGTAAAATACATATAAATTAATAAATATATATATAAAAAATTATGGCAGGCTTAAAAGGGCCGGCTCTTTTAAGCCATAAGCCCATTAGGGTTGGCCTTTTTAAGCTTGTTTCTTTCTGAGAACTCAAAATCACAGGCCCGGCCCTCCAATTACATGGGCTTAGAGTCGGCCCAAATTCCTGACTCTAAAGCTAGCCTTGCTTTTTTTTTTTTAAATGTCAATATATTTTTTATTGAAAAATAAAATATTTCTTTAACCTTTTTATCTCAATATATTTTTTTATGAAAAAAATCAACGCCAAATGCATTTTTTGATGTTAGACAATACCTAATACATTTAGAAGTAGCATTAAAATTTTTTTTCTCTTCATGTCAACTTTCTTTACTATATTTGAAATTAAACAAATTATTAAATTATAAAGAGATATAGCAAGATAATGTTTTTTCTTTGTCAAAGCAAAATAGTGTTGCATGATGAGAAACTGCCGCTTTTTTTGTAGTGCACATCCATACTATGCCAATATATATATATATATATAACAGAATGGTGAAAGATTTAGGAAAATTATACCACAAAGGGGCCACAAAAAATTGATTACCATTGACTTAGCCTCCCCTACTTGTCGATATACTTCTCTAAAGCATCTTTGTTCTGAGCTCTTCATCCTTCTCTCCCTCAAAGTCTGATAGCAAATTCACAACTATGGCATCCCAAGTTCACATCTAGCATTTGCAACTACCTTGTTGAAATTGACAACTACAATATGAGAAAAATTAAAATTTATCCTTACATCATGCCATCATGATGCATAAGTGTTTCAATGGTTGTGTTCTTTTGATAACCAAGATGTCCATTGCTCAGAAAAAAAAAGTGGCCTTTTGAACACATATTTTGCTTGTTATAGTCTTTCAACGTTGTTTCTCTAGATAACATGTTTTTGTAAATTACAAATAGAGATTTGGAGTAATAAAAAGGATTAATCCCTCGTAGCATAATAACAAAAGTTTGAATTATTTATGAGAGAGATGCTTTCATTTAGTACCGATAGTACCTCAAATAGAATTACCTCCAGTTGCAAGATATTTGTGCTTAGAAAAAAAAATATTTTTCCCTCAATTTTAGATTTTGAATGCTATGATGATGAATTTTTCTAAGGAAGAATTGGGGAAAAGTCCCCCACTGGAGAGTTAATTGCAAAATAAGACCTTCCACACAGATGCAACTGAGCTTCCACAATATGCAACTGAGCTTCCACATATGCAACTGAGCTTCCACGTATGCAACTGAGCTTCCACATGTGCAACTGAACAGGTCTCATTTTACAATTAACTTCCCAATGAGGGATTTTTCCTCAATTTTCCCTTTTTCTAACGACTTTAGGATTTTTTTTTTCCAGATATGATTTTTTCTATTAACACCATTTGTTTGGTTGAGTGACATACAAATGGAAGCTTATGTTTTGTAGCAGCAAAAAACAACGGAGAGATCGATATTTTTTGGATTATTTTTCAAAGGAAAAATTCAATCACTTTGCATGAGTACGTAGCTACACGAAAATATTTTTAAAAAAATGTTTAGAATTTTTTCTT
The DNA here is from genome assembly GCA_006871305.1 of Vachellia collinsii. Classification (NCBI taxonomy): domain Eukaryota; kingdom Viridiplantae; phylum Streptophyta; class Magnoliopsida; order Fabales; family Fabaceae; genus Vachellia; species Vachellia collinsii. The sequence continues at coordinate 5,722 of QFDD01004256.1, read as the reverse complement.
AAAAGCAGTAGACCTTTTCTTTCTGCCATCAAAGGATTTTTCTACTGTAACAAGCAATTGGAGAAGTATTACCAAATTATTGTTGTATTTAATCATTATCATGGCACTGCAGTAGAAGTAGTTTGAGAGGAAAACGATAAATATGGGAGGTGGATGTTATCTTTGAGACAAAGACCAACCGTTTAACTTGGATCAGAACCCCTTGGAATCTCTTTATCTATCATCTGCTTGGGATCGATTTTGTCTTGGGACTCGGAATTTTGTTAAAAAGGCTAGGGAAGAAGCCCAAATAAAGCTTCCCTGGACATTATGAAAATGCTAAGTTGGAACTGTCGTGGCTTCAGAAAGATCACGGCAGTTCATCGATGCAAGTAGCTAATTGAGAAAATGAAGCCTGATTTTGTATTTCTTTCAGAAACGAAGATTGGTGTTGATGCTGTTTGCAAGAAACTTTTCAATTCAGGTTTCTCTTGTTTTGCCAAACTAGATGTTGTTTGGAAAGATAATATTAATGTTCAGATCCTTGACATTTCACCACATTTCTGCCATTGCCTTCTGGATACCATTGCAAATCTCCCATTCTGTTATATCTCCTCATTTACGGCCCTCCTCAATCTAATTTAAGATGTGTTATAGGAGTGGATTAGAAACACTAGCCAGTGTATTGACATATCGTGGCTACAGATTGGAGATTTTAATCAAATTCTTAGTTGGGATGATAAATCTGGAAAAAAGGGATCTTCTTCTAACGTGAATGACTTTTTAGATTGCTTGAATGAGGCTCATCTTGTCAGAATCACTCAGTATGGTCCAGCTTTCACTTGGACAAATAACAGGTTGGGATCAAATAAAGTGATCGAAAAACTTGATATGGCATTTCGCAATTTTGAGTGGATTCAAAAAATTCCTTCTTCTCTTGTTGCTGCCTCTAATCACTCACCGATTTTACTCGTAACTGAATGTCAGAGCACTGGGAAAAATTAACTGAAAAGGTTTGAGAATTATTGGATGAATTTCGAGAATGCTCAAAGCTGGTGAATGATTGTTAGAATCAAGTGACTGCTGGCCCCCTACTTTCCTGTTACACAGTAAATTAAGTAAAACCATTTTCACTCCTATTAATTGGAGCAAACAAGGAATTGGCAATTTGGCTTATAAGATATCACAAGTTGAGAAGAAACTGCATGAAATTTCAATACCCATGATGACTGTTCCGTCCTCATAAGTTGATCAAGTGTCTAATTTTCTTAATACAAAGCATGAGCTAGAGTTCTTGTATGACTGCCAGGCAAGCTTATTCAGCGAGCGCAACTTTGATGGTCTATAGAGGGTGAAAGGAATACAACATACTTTTCACGCAGTGGTAAATAACAGAATTGCTGCCAATCATATCCATTGTCTTTAAAAGAGCTAATGGAATATGGACTTCAGATGCAGTAGAACTGTCTGAAATGGCTCTCCTATAAATTTAGGAGTTATATCAGAATCAACACTGAGCTTCCTGTGAGAATATGCTTAATGGTTTGATGCATGTTCCATTGCCTTCCCTTAAATGAGGTAGATCAGTTAGAGCTCATGAAACCAATATCACAAATTGAGATCAAGGAAGTTGTCTTTGGTTTACCTAAGGATAGTGCAGCAGGACAGGATGGATTCAATGCAAGTTTTTACCAGGAGTAGCGGGAAACTGTCCAAAATGATGTGTTTAACATGCTTATGCATTTTTGGAATTCATAGCATCTTCTACAAAGTATCAATAAGACCATGATTATATTGATTTCTAAATATGATAGGCCAAAATCTTTTAGGGACTTTAGACCAATCAGTCTCTACAATGTTGCATATAAAATCATTTCTAGATGCACACATGCTGCACACCGAAAAGTTATGAAATGGGAGACATTATGTTCTTGACCAAAAACTATTTGCAAGGAGGAAAACTTTAGATAATTTATTAGCCTAACGCGAATTAACAATGCTTCATTTAAAATGGCATGGCCCCAAGTAGAAATTGGAAGATTAGATCTCATAAATAAAGGTCTTGGAATCAATTGCAACAATTTAATCAATGATTTTACCAGTCTATTTTGCATATGAATATGAGTTATAAGACGTTCAATATCAATTCCAAGGGATATAAAGATTCATTAAAGGCTTGTGAATTAAATTCACTAACATTATTAAGACGTATTTTCTTAATAGGGTAATTTGCTCTTAACCTAATCAATCGATCAAGCAATCTCGAAAACACCAGGCTATGAGAAGATAATAAGCAAATTTGTAACTACTTAGTTGATGCATCAATTAAAACCATATAGTACTTAAATGTTCTACATGGTGGGTGTATTGGCCACAAGTATCTCCATGTATCCATTCTAGAAATGTGAGAGGCTCACATTGTATTTTATTTTGTGATGGCCTTATAATTAATTTTCGCTTGAAACATTCAACACATTAGAAATAATGGGATTGTGGTATCTGTTTTACACTTTAGGATATGTCAACGTGAATTCTCAATTATTTTTCACATTATATTTGAACTAAGAGTGCCTAACCGATCATGACAAACATTTACCATCACCACTTGCACATATCCCTCACTCACATGCAAAAATTAATTGGTTAGAAGCATGATAATATCTCCTAACAACCTCTATCACAAGCACCGATGAACTTTCTTGCATTTTCATCTCCATTCTAGATTATTGAAATTTAAGGCAATACAATTTCATAATACTAAATGTCCACATGAACTAATAAATCATCATCAGGCATGTCCCCAGTCTTCTTCATTTTAGCATGTAGATCAAGAAGTAAATAGTCTATCTCCTTCATCTGAGGATGTGACTTGTCACTAACAACAAATACTTGCACTTTATTGTTGACTTCTATCCAACTACACCCAGGCTGCTTCTTTAATCCTTTGTCCTTCATTTTCATCCTCATGATGGCAGCTTCTTTCCACTTCCCCACTGATGCATACATGTTAGATAGTAGCGAATAAGTTCCAGCATTTTCAGGCTCAATTTTAAAAATCTTTTTTGCAGCTAGCTTACCAATATCAGCATTTCCATGCACATTACATCCAGCAAGGAGAGCACCCCAAATAGACAATGATGCCTTTTCCCCAAGCGCCTCAATGATATCAAAAGCTTCCTTCAACCTTCCTGCCCTACCACAAAGATCAATCAAACATGTGTAATGATCTTCTTTGATTTGGATGGACTCGTTTTTAAATAGATCGTCAAAGAATTTCAATCCCTCCTCCACTAAACCAGAATGACTACAAGCCGAGAGCAATTCCACGTAACTAACATCATTGGGATGGAGCCCAGATTTTTGCATTTCATTAAATAGGCTAATTGCCTCCTGACCACACCCATGGTGTGCATACGCAGCAATCATCCCATTCCAAGATATCAAATCCCTTTGGCCTGATAAATCATCATCAAACAACTTCCTAGCAATATGTAACTCTCCACACTTCGAGTACATATTTATCAGTGCAGATACCAAACATGTGTTGTCCTGATAGATTGTTTTACTTAGTCGTTGATGGATTTGTTGCCCCTCACAAAGACCAGCTAAGTCACTACAAGCACCCAAGACAGTCACAAAGGTTCCTGTGTTAGGTTTTATCCCGTTGATAGCAAGCATTTTGTTAAACATTTTCAATGCTTCTTCACTTCGCCCATGCTGCACATACCCTGTCATCATAGCTGTCCAGGTAATGACATTTTTCTGTGGCATTTCATTGAATAGCTTTTCAGCCCTATCTAAGTTGCCATTCTGGATGAAACCCGTGATCATTGTATTCCAAGAAGGAGTGTCCCGTTCAGGCATTCTCTCAAGTAATTCTATAGCCTCATTAAACCTTTTATTCTGGACATAACCAGCAACCATTGCATTCCATGAAACCACATTACGGACAGGCATATTATCAAAAAGAGAACGAGCTTCATCAATTCTACCATTATTTGACAATCCTACAACCATGGCAGTCCACGAAATCACATCCCTTTTTGGCATCTGATTAAAAAGCCTACAAGCATCCTCAACTCGCTCACTTTGAGACAATGCTGTTATGATAGTATTCCATGAAACTACGTTTCTCTCAGGCATTCTCTGAAACAAATCTAAAGCCAGCTCAATTTGCCCATTTCGTGCATATCCATCAATCATTGTGTTCCAAGACACAACATTTCTCAAAGGCATTGCATAAAATAACCTCTCAGCTTCTCTGATTTGATTGAACCTTACATAACCAGCAACCAAGGCAGTCCATGTGACTACATTGTTTTTGGCATCCACTCTATCAAAGAGCCTCCTTGCTTCCTTCATCATCCCACATTTGATATACCCACTTATCATAGTTGTCCATAAAACAGCATCCCGTTCAACCATTTCATCAAACATCTTGCGTGCTTCATCTATCCTGCCTTCCTTGCAGAGATTTGAGATTAAGATATTAGAACGTTTCATCTCCAAAGCTGAACCCCCTTTTTCAGGAAATATGATGACCTGTGAATCGCCTGACATACTGGTCATAGATCTCCACCTAATTACGTCATTTATGAGTAGAAGTCTATTAATCTTAAAAGCTTGGATCAAAGTGAATGGTGATCGAAAGCTTGCCAACATATTAAACTCAATGGCCCATCAACTATCATACAAGTTTATAGAATCCATATTTGATAGAGTACAATATAATATACCAACTACGAGAATGATATAGTATAACTAATCAAACCGACGAAAAGCCCTAACCTCAATATAGCCACAAACCCAGGAGACATTTCTTTTGTTAGAAAGCTGCTGCACATCTTGCAAACTATGAGACGTCCATATGCTCAAAGACGTCCGTCATTGTCCATGAAGGTCAACGACGTGAGGCTGCAACCACAGTGCTGCCTGCTTCTCTTTTAATAAAGACAAAGACGAGACTATTGAAAGAGGCATCTCCGCTCAATTTGGCACCAAAGCTTTAGAATTTGGTACAGACATGGTTGTCCAGATTAGAACTGATCACAGTCATCTTTGTTTTCCGTTCTCTATCTCTTTGCTGAAGAATTGGTTGGTTGCCTCCCAATCTTTCAATTATGTCCTCTTTTTAGCTCAAGAATGTGTCGTCTTCAATTCGGACTGTTCTTCCCTTTTTTTTCCTCGTTTTTTGGACTTCTAAATCATCCGCATTTCAACGGCGATATGCAGAGGAAGTAGCGTGCATATTACTACGTTTCATCTGCGAAGTTGCTTTTGGCTTTGGTGTCACAGGCTTGTTTTGACTTCTACGTATCTTCAACAATAACTAAAAATCAGCAAAATTGCACAGCTACATTATATCCCCCTATCAAACATTAGTTTTCAACAGATGCCTGAGCATTAAATATCAGCACAATAATTCAAGCAAAATGATAAATCAATAAAACAATCAACAGAGGGCCGGCAAAGGCTCAAACACAAGAAGAATGAGGTTAACCAAAGAAGCTACGAACGACGGGAGAAGACGGCGGTGAGGAGACGACGACACTGTCGGTTCTTTTTCTTTCCTTTTTCCCCCACTTTTATCTAAGATGCATTTTATTGTCAGAGTTTGTGTGAGCGTTCCGTGTTCTGTACAAACTGAAAAAACTGAATTGTCCGTATTTTAACCGTAACAAAAGAGGAAAAAAAATAATTAAACTGAAATAACCGAATTATTTTTTTGTTTCCACACTGAATT
>QFDD01004255.1:0-11301 GCA_006871305.1 Vachellia collinsii | reverse complement strand
CACTACTACTCCTATATATGTCGGTCTTGATATTTCTTTTGACCCTATTATAAATGCACTACTGGATATAGGTGCGTTTTTCCTTGACCTCTAAGCCAGGGTCATGACAAAATATTGGTGTGGCAAAATTTCTCCTTCTCCACTTGTGTCTGTATCGAAGTTCATTATTATTAATTAATTATTCTATCTAAATTAAAGTAATACTGCTTTAACGGATAAAACATATTTTTGCCAGAGTTAAATGCATTCGTACCTAATTATTGTGACCAAGCACAGCCCGTGCACTCGCCAAATCTTGACCATGTTGTCCTATGGTCCAATCTGTCACCTGTTATATATTTTACCTAGAATATTTAGGAGTTAATAACTAAATGATTAGCTGGCCTTTCAAGTTGCATATTTAACTTAGTTAACGTGTGCTTTAAGATTAATGCTTCGTTACCTATCTATGTATCTATCTTCCCTCGGCACTTAACCAAGCTGACGTTTATTTATATTATTACTCTAATTCAGCGTAAACTTTATGCATGCATGGCTTATTGGCTTATACAGATGTTTCAAACCCGATTGGATTATTTGTCCTTTGATTTAGTCCTAAACAAGAAAGGTGGTGATGTCATTCTTTTTCTGTGCATGCTTGCTTGGTGTTGTTGATTTAGTAATCTAATTACTTTGTCCACATTAATACCAAGTCCTGATTTACAAGTGACTCTGTCATTATGCATAGAGTAACTAAGTCAATACACGTGCCAGCCTTTCTTGGTTAATTGGAGGTGATTGGGCATAAACGACTTGTTTTACTTAACTACGATACGATACGATACATGTCATAATCTCACGTGGGGTCCATCTATCGACCTCCACCAATTGATCGAGCCCACCTCGTCAACTTGTTAAACATAGTTGGAGTATTAAACTGTCAATTGAGTACCTCATCAGAGACCCTCTACAATCAACGTAGTCTCACGCATTGGACAATAAAGCCGAGATTCTCCATTTGCCTGCCGCTTTTAGTTCCGTCTCTTTCTTTTTCCTTTTTTAAAACAAATAATTTCTTTTACATTTAGGCTGACTTTCCTCCAATTAATCTTTTGCTAAACAGTGTTCCCTCCGGCCTTTTGTATAAATATTGTTGTCAAATTTGCAGATTCACCATTTTATGGTTCTTGCATCTCTTCATACAATTTCTATTAATTCTTACTTTTCTTATTCATGAAGACAAGCCAAAGCTTGGAGAATTACCGGTTACAATGCATCAAAATCCTAACAACATAGCTAGAAAAATACAGGGACACGCACTGGTTCGAATATGGTAGAAAAATACAGGGAGAATTATTATTAGGTTCTAATGAATGAATATAATTACTAATGCATTCAAACAACAAGTGAGCACCAAACATGTTGTTATTTTCTATACTGAAACCTATCATTATGTATTGCCCAATTGTTATAGGACTTTTTGGTAATTATCATCATCCATCTGAACCTTATATTAATTCTCTCAAAAGTACATAAAACATTAGTGCTTGTTAGGGTGCCGCTTGATCATGACTAGAATGCGGACAAGGATTAATGTACGTTCATTTTGAAGAATTTCAACGTAGTATCAACTATCGTAAAATATCAGGAGTGTGTTGTTAGGATGTGACTCGTCCGGAAGGGAAAAAGTCTGATGTGTACGTATTAACACATAATTAATAAGCTGGCTGTGAAAGCGGATTTGTAAAATTATATAAAATAAAAATCAAATTAAAAGGCAATTATGTCATGGATACACTTTTAGGCATAAAATATAAGTATATCTCTCAGTAAACATTCAAAATTTAATTTATCATATTATAAGCAATTAATCTTTCATGCTAGATTCAATCTGTTAGTGTACCGTTAGAGTATAATAAACCACATTGTTGATCAATTTATCATTGTTCATTTTTCTGATAACCTCTAGGATTTCATATTATTTCAACATATTTCCTAATGTTTTATACATTTTTTAATATATTTGTGGACATTTTGACTCTCATTCTTGTTGATTATGTGCTTATAGAGTTTATCCTTTTGCAATGTATATTTTGATGGAAGAATGATATATTTCAGGCCACTGGAAAATACTTGGAAGGCATGTGAAGACCAAAGTTGATTCAAAAGCATGTTAGAAAAATTAAAAAGGACTAAATGGAGGTTAAATGATGGTTAAAGAACTTCATTGGAGGTGGAAGAGTTTATTTTTTCCAGAGGCAAAACGAGCTGCAGCGCATTTCATCTTGGCTGTAGCTTAATTAAAATAGAGACAAACTCCACGGCAACTCAAAACAGTTTCGCCGCGGCCCAATTTTGGCAGCAAAATGTACAACACCAGTAAAGAGCAAAAACTCGGATTTTTTTTATGTTTTTAAGGCAAAAACTCGATGGATTTTGATATTTTGGATATTTGGGGTCTATTTAAGAGCTTCTTGATGTGCTAGGGTATAGATCTTGGTGGAGATTGAAGTGGGATTTGAGTTTGGAAGAGATTTTGGCTTCATATCTTGGTTCTTCTTCTCCATTCTCCTTTCCTTTCCTCTTGATCTATATTTGTGCTGGTATATGTATATTTTCTTATGGATTTCTTGAACATAAGTGGCTAAACACTTTGCTCTAAGATTATTTTGAGCCCTTGTATAGATTAACTCTTAAATACTCCTATTATTTTGTGATTAGTGATATATGTGTTTAGTTTACTCCTTGCTTAATGCTTCTAAATGATTTATCACTATTTAGATGTTTTGTTTATTTGGATGATGCTTGAGAGGGTTAGATTGTGTAAGAACTTGAAGTTTGCATGATGAATGAATGAATGATTTTGTTGGTAAGATAAATGTATACTTGTCAACTTTGCATAATCAAATTAGGATTAGAGCTTCAAAATTGGGTTTTATTAATTGTAATAAGAGATGAGCAATTAATGGAATTAAACACTTGTTCTTAACTTGAGAGAGTTTTTACAAGTACTTTTTGAATCATATACTAGCACATTTATTTATTAAGAGCATCTATGAGAGGAGGTTGATATGAATGCTATGATATACAAGAGGGATGATTAATACTGGGTCCCATCTTATCCTTGAAGTTCATGAATCACTTTTTTATATTTTTTTCTATGCTTAAAAATATATTTCATCCACTATTGATAATTGTATCACTCAATTTAGGTAAGAGTATTATAATCATTGCTTAATCGGGTTTTGAAACCAAGTCCTCGTGAAAACGATACCCTACTGATCACTTTATTACTTGACTTGGCCATTGTACTTGTGGTGTGAACATCCCCCGGGGGCCCTAAAAAAAAAGATCCAGTTTGTTTTCCCGGCCCAACCCAAGTCTACTGATTTGTATTGGGTTTATCATTTCAATCAAGCTCAGTGCAGTGTGCAGACCATGATCAACCTGTCCAGGGAAAAAACCACAACGTTATTCTTTGATCATATTCTTCAATAGTGAGACCATCTCGACTAGATTAGAAGATAGTGATACCACCTACCTAATACCAAACCTGAGTGTATGTAACGTTAGATTTAGATGCAACTATGCTCTGTCTTTTTATTAATATTTGCATGGAGTAAATAGACAGACGCGATCTGTTTGCATTGCGTAAGGAATGCATGGTCCCATTTTTGGATTCAGCTAGCGTTGCTCCTACGCATCTCCCCTGCTTTTCCCACTTACTACTCATTCCTACGCTCCTCATCCTCACAATTAGAATCTTTTTTCTTTCTGTAATTTTGACATGTTTGACTCTATGTCTCGTTTGGTTTCTGATTCGTTTCTGCACCTTTCATATTAAGTTGAATGCATGCATGCCTTGGCTCTCTTATTTCAATATTCTTTGTCCTTTCTTGCAGAGATCAGCCGCCTGACTTTAACAACTCCTGTTATTTATCTTCTTCCTCTGTAAATTTCAAATTTCAAGGTGGTACGTATTCTCCCTTGCAACTGTTGCCATGTCTTTCAGAGGTTTTGGTCGGGTAAGATCGATCTTCTCTTCTCTGCAATGTTTTCTTGGATTATTACTGGAACAGGGAAATAAACTCGGTTACTGGCAGCCAAATGCTTCGTCGGGCATGGGAGTGGCCGATCACAGCAAGAACAGATTCATGGAACTGAAGCAAAAGAAGGTGCATCGATACGTGATCTTCAGAATCGATGAGAAGAAGAGGGAGGTGGTGGTGGAGAAAACGGGTGGTCCGGCGGAGACTTATGATGATTTTACGGCGTCATTGCCCGAGAATGACTGCAGATATGCTGTGTATGACTTTGATTTCGTCACTTCAGAGAACTGTCAGAAAAGTAAAATCTTCTTCATTGCCTGGTTAGTTTCCAGAACACAATATCTGTAACTTTTTTTGGGTATAATTGTGGCACGTATATATGTAATTATGTATAACTCCCTGTATTGGCAAGCAGGTCACCTTCAAGCTCTCGAATCCGGTCGAAGATGCTTTATGCAACATCGAAAGAGAGGTTGAGGAGGGAGCTAGATGGAGTGCACTACGAAATCCAGGCGACTGATCCCACAGAAATGAATCTTCAAGTTCTCAGAGATCGTGCTCATTAATTCACGCGTACAAGTGTCTATATCTATATAAGCTCTCTGATTATATATATATGTAACAATAAAGTGAATATGTGTCGTACCTAATGCCTCTGAGCTTGTCTTCTTAGGCTGTGAATTCTATTATTCCTTTACGGTTCTGAAAATGTCTCCGTGGACGCGGAATTTGATAAGTATAACATGAAGGTGGTGGTGCACAAGATGCCCGACAAAGTTCACCACACCCATCGTCACCGTGAGTGAAATCTTCATTCTTCATGTAAATTCCACGAAGAAATTTGGGTTCACTCTTCGAATAAATCTTCATTCTCCATGTTTATTAAGTCTATTGTACGTTTGTTTCTTTATATTGTTTTCTTTTTTAATTGAAATGACAAACTAAAGCTTGAGAATAACTGTTTTACAGTAGCACAGCTATTTCATAGCTATAAACGTCACAAATCTTACTAATAATTGATTCGAACAAAAAGTTGATGGGTCTTGAATGATCGCAAATTAAGTATATTGTTTATTCCATAGCAACATTAGTTTAATTTAATTTCAACTGGACTATCGGAATGAGCCATTATAAAACATCCTCCTGAACTGCCAGAATCAAAATCTATGCATGCCTATCAAGTAGAACTAATTAAGCAGGAGGAATTGTTTTGTTGCTGCAATCTCGTCATGGCTCTGCAACGTGTACCTTGCCTTTGTCTTCCTCATCGGCCTCCCCAGATATCTCCTCCAACGATTTCCCCGTTGGCTCAGGCACCAAGAATGTGAGAGCGAATCCGAAAGCATTAGTGGAGGCCAGCATAAGCAGTGAATTCTTCGCCCCAATGCCTGGACTGTACCCTGCATCTACTTTGCTCGGGTCCTGACTCTGTGTCAGAGCCAAGAATCCAAATGCGCCAACTATATCCCTCAGCTTTCCGGAAGCTGATGATATGCCATGACACGTCGATCCGAATCTGGATGGGAAATCTCAGCTGGCGCCACAAATGTTGTAGCATTTGGTCCGAAATTTGCGACGAAGCAAGTCAGAGAGTGCAGCACCACGAATCCGATTCGGTTCTCCTTCAGAGTCCAGTGGTGGTAAGGAATGGCCAGAGCCAACATGAACACAGTCATGAAGAAGAACCCCATCAGCTGGATTGTGAATCTTCCTAATTTGTCAATGAAGGCCACAGTGAACCAGTAGCCTGGGATTGTGCTGCACAGAGCGATAAGAGTCTGAGCCTTGGCAATGGAGTAGAGCTCGTCGAGGGCTTTCATAGTTTTCTCAGGAGGAATCCATCCAATGGCACTGAATATATCTTTATAAAACAGGTTTTGGCTGTAATAAGCGATGTCCATCAGGAACCAAGTGGTCGAGGTTCCGAGCAAATGAAGACCATGGCGGGTCAGGAACTACTAAGAGAACAATCCAAGTCTATTGGCCTTTGGTTGAGGAGTAGTGTTCTTCTTCTCATCAACTTTCTTGAGATCAGCTTCAACGTCCACCCGCAAAACCTTGGCCATATCAGCCGCTGCCTTCTCTGGGCAACAAGAGCAGTGTCACGAGCAGTCTCAGGCATCTTCAACCTCCAATAATAAAGTCATTGCAGCTGGGACCGCTCCCGCCATGAGAACAATCCTCCAAACAAAGTCAGCTTGAAGAATTGTTGACCCAACAGGATCAACCTCGTAAGGAGGAGCATTGAAGCTGGACCTGAAAATAGCTGCAACGATCATAGAAAACAAGCCACCAGCCAGAATCGCAAAACCCTGCGTAGCAAAAACTGCAGAAACGAAAGCACCACGCGTCTTCTTCCTGGAATACTCAGACATGATGGTCGCAGAGAGTGGGTAGTCTCCGCCAATACCAAAGCCGAGCCAGAATCGGAAAAAGCAGAGAGTGGTCACGGCAGATTTAGCGGTGCGTCCGAAGGAAAGGCCAGAGCAAATGGCACATACGATCATGGTCAGCAGAGTCATGCCGTATACGGCTCTTCATACCACTTTGTCTCCCATCCACCCAAGAAGAGTTGCCCAGTAAGTGTTCCGCCGAAAGCAACGCCATTAATGGCGGACGACACTTGGGCAGGCAACGTACCAGGTTTCTCTGCATCTCCGGTGTAATAATAGACATGACCGATCAACTGGGAGACAAGCGAAATAGCGAAGAGGTCATAAGCGTCCGTGAAGAAGCCCATGCCTGCTATGGTAATGGCTGTAAAATGGCACCATTGTGTTTTCGCCACATCCAACGCATTCAAAACTTGCATTTTTTCCCTCCCCAGCATGATTTGCTCCATGTTTCCTATCCCTCCTTCTCAACTCTTGGCATTCACTGCACAGAGTTAAATCGAGATATATTCAAAGGGTGACCTTTTCAATGTTTTTTTCCTTCACAGCAGTTCATGAACTGAACTAAAGTGGCTTCGGGTGCTATGTAACAAAAAATTATTGATGATGAAATACTAATAAATAAACACCGAAGTATTAGGAAGAGGGTAGACTGAAGAAACCTGAGAGGGTAAAGGAGAGAAAGAAAACAAACTAGTCCTCAGAGTCTATAGGAAGGGTGAGGAAATATCTGTAAGCAACAAACTTATTCTTTTGCCTCCAACTTCCCTTCAATATATACATATACATACATACATATATATATCTATGTATATCGTACATTATAACAAATTTTATAACACATAAACTATTTACTTAATTTTTTCTTTCAAACAATAGTAATAACTAACCGGAGAAAACTTAGGTCCAGTAATGGACTCTAATTATCCAATAAAAAATGATATCTGGATTTTTTTAACACATAATCACATCATGTTTGGCTTAACCGTTTGTGGCTTAACCGTCTCCGTTTTCCATGGCTCTGACAATCCGTTTTCCATGGCTCTGACAAAAATCCTATTTTCTCTTATTTTAATTATGTCCAGTACTGGACCTACCGTCTGCGTTTTGACATGCGATCCAATGTATGCCTTATTTTCTCTTATTTCAATTGTTCCAGACCCTATTTTCTCCTATTCCATTGACTTTTTAGAAGGTTAGGTTACATTCACTACACTGTGTCATGTCTGATACGGTTTGCATATTTTAGGGAGTTTTTGTTGCTTTTGACCCATTAGTTTTTCTGCACGCACAGCAACTTTTGAAAGCTTTACTATGAACTTAAAATATGAAGATGGGCTAGATTGAGAATCTTAGAAAGACAATTATAAGGTTCAACCTCACAAATATATATATATATATCAACAAGTCACCGTATTGTGTCAAGGAGAAATGACAAGTACATTTGAAACTGAGGAAAAAGGAAAAATCAGAAACAATAAACAAAGATTGCATTTGATTAAGCATGAGATAGTTAGTGAGTAGAAGCTTGAAACCAACAATGTTCTCAACAGCAAGGTTATTAAAAAAAGACAACAAACCCTGTACTCAAACTAATCAGAAGTGCAAGACCCCATTTAAGAACAATATATTGGCATATTTCGACCTTCGTTCTAGACCTCCAATCTTCTTCAAATAAATCATTTTCAATGACCCTGCAAGGAAAGAACAAAAGTGAGGTAGAAGTTATGCAATGATCAATGAAACAAAATCAACCAGGGTGGCCCTTTTAGGCTTAAATAATGAAAAAAAAGCTACTCTTAGGAAGCAAAATGCTTCCTAACAAACATAAATATATATGATCTCAAACTGAACAACGTCAAAAGCCCCCCAAGATATTGTTTTCTCTAAGAAATTCATAAAAGAGGAGGGAACAAAAATCTCAACTTGACCACTTTTTGACACATTTTTTCATTGAGAATTCGAAAACCCAACCCCAAAATGACACATGCTTTGAAGGACAATGAAATCAAAGGGATCAGTTGACAGAGAACCCAAATAAAATTTTGCATGGAAATTCAGAGAGAGAGAGAGGAGAAAAGGGGAAAAAAGAAAAAAAAAAAAGGAAGAATACTCGTAATCAAGACTTTCAATAGAGCAAACATTGGCTCCAACAATGGTGAGTTGTGAGGTGTTGTTCATCCACTTCTTCTTGAGAAGCAAAGGCTCTCTAAGAAAGGATTATTTCCCGACGACGTCATCTGAGGATGGTTCTGATGTATTGTCTTGAAGAAGAAATTTCAATTTCGATTTGCAGAAAGACTGGCAGAGAAGGGCAAGAAATGGAACAAAAAAGTCGAATTTGGAATAAGCTTGCCTAGATTCCTAAGCGCGAAACTCCTCAGTAGCATGTGAATAAGATTGTTGATCTCCGTTGCTTGTTCAGATGGTTCTATGCTTTTGTGAGACGATGCTTGAAGGAGACGATGTCCAGGGGGAGACCAGCGATGAGTGAAGATAACGGAATAGAAGGAAATAGTGTCTTCGTACATTAAAGCCACAAAAGGTTGAGCCAAGCGTGATGTGCTTATGTATTAAAAAATCTAGATGTCATTTGTTTATTGGATAACTGGATAATTAGTGTGTCCGGAGCTAAGTTTTCTCCTAACTATAATATCATTCGGCTGATTCATTAAAAAATATTTATTTTTTATCTAACATACTCATATCTAATTTGAATTATTTTATAAACTTTTATTTTATGTAGATAATATATTTTTGTTTTATTTAATATTTTCCTGAGATAACAGATGGAAATCTTTAGATCATTCAGGTTAAACAATTCTCTAGATGGACCTAAAGGTTCAATTACAAATTTTAAAACATGTATTGATTATTTCTCCGGATAAATTATCTCTCGGTTAGTTTAGATTTTGTGTGTTTACTTCAAATAACACTTGATGTCTTAATTTTTTAAACTTTTGTAATAAATTTTAGATAAGCTTTTTTTAATGTATTAGAAAAATCATATTTAAAATTTAGAGGAGAGAATCCTCATTCATCTTAAATTTAGAGCACTCGATGATATTACAAGTTGTTTGGCCAAAAAAATATATTATAGGTTGGTATATTTTTTTTTTTGAAAATATCATTAATATTTAGTGGTGTTTAAAAAACACACATTTAACCAACAAGAGTTGACTCGAATGGTAAGTGGTTCGGTCCCCAGTAAGAATGAGGAAGCATGTTCAATTCTCAAGGAGTGCTCTTGGTGGGAGAGAGGTGAATCCAGCCTTTGTGGGCTAAATTTATTCCCCTTAGATTTGGATTAGTGCGACTGTCCTAATTTGATGGTTGAGACGCTAGGTGGCAGTGGTTTCCAAGGGGAGAGGGTGAAAACCGTTACCCCCAACAAAAAAAAAAACACACGTTTAGCTATCCAAAGTAGCAAGTGACAAATTCATTCAACCATCACAGCCTCACTCGCGGACTTAAAACGTTCATCAATAGTCATTGCTCATCAATATAGTCATCACAATAAAAATAAAATAAAATTGATCCCTCATCATCCATAAATAAAAGTTACTTCACATCGAGCTTAACACTAGAGTTTTTCATTTATCTCGATCTAAAAACAAAATTTAATCCATGCCTAGCTAATTGTTAGCTAATGTATCCCATTAAAGTTGAATGAAAATAATGAAAATACAAAATTTCATATATCTATTTTTATCCAAAAAAACAGGTAGATCCAGTAAGTTGACTCGTTGGACTCATGGTACAAATGAATCGAGTTAGTTTTAATCATTTTTAAGTGTTTTTTTAAGACCATATCCATATTTGATTGAATTAAGTTTTCTTTTTCTTTTTCCAATGCTCTCCTTTTCTGTTCGTCTTAATGTCCTCTTTTTTTTTTTAATTTAAATAATATTAAAAGCTTTAAACAATTCATATTATCTATCTTAGACATATATTTGGCTAAAAATCCAAATATAACTATTACGATACATGTTAACCCTGAAAAAAAATTATTTTTTACGTTTTATCAGATATAAAAGAATATACAGCTATTAACGATGTAGGATTACAATGTTATCGTTTTGGGATCTTAAAAAATAATTATCCTTGCTATAAAAATAGTATTTCCCCTTAATTTATTCATAATATGTGCATAAAAATTTGGGGGAATTACTATAAAGTCCCATGTAAGAGAATTAATATCAGAAAGGTCCCAAGAAATTGTCAATGTGAGTAATTTAAGTTGTCAATGATAACTGCTTGAGTTGTCAATTGGATCTTTCTGATATTAATTCTTTTACATAGGATTTTATAGTAGTTCCTCCTAAAAATTTTTGAAATCATTATTTTGAATGCAACTAACAAACTTATACGACAAATATATATCATTTGTTCGTTATGATACCTGGAACACATGTAAATATAATGAAATACATGCATTGTGAACTGATCAATATGCACTCTGTTCACAAGGTGAAAATGTTAATATTCATGGTCTGGATTAAAATATGTAAACCCCAAACAATTGCTTAGATTTTATAACTCCAAATTCAAGATTCAGAATTAAATTAAAATATAGTAAATATTAAAACTTGAAAATAACGGTTATGACTGTAGTACTTGGTTCAGTGATTTATTGCAAAAATATTTATTTAATATTTCTTAATCTTCTTATAGTCATTCGGGTCTATCTCACAAAAAAAAAAATCTATTCTTATTTTTAATTAAAAACTCTTTAAATTCTTAAAAAAAATCAATGATATATTTTAAAATAAGTTTTGATTATTTCTCGTAAATTATCTCTTGATTAGTTTATATTTTTCTATTTACATGTGAAATGTCTTGATTTTTTTTATTTTTTTAAAAATAAATTTCATGTGAGC
>QFDD01004254.1:0-16130 GCA_006871305.1 Vachellia collinsii | reverse complement strand
GATGAGTCTCATTTTGAAACGGAACATTTATTTTAATTCTGGGTCAGATAGATGATCCATCGCAACTTAATAATAAATATAGTTAGATGGAGCAGCAAACCATAACGTTGGCTTCTTGTGTATCACTTAACACCGGTTTGGCAACGTTTCAAGGCGAAAAGAAAAAAAACAGGAGACAAAATTTTTGTCGCATATTTGTCTTGTACTGCTATAACATAAAATTGATTAAAATAGGTTAAATCAAACAAGTTTTGATCTTTTGGTTCGAGCTATACATGAACGCACACACTGGGGCTGGTCCTTCATTATCCAGCACTACAGAAAGGGAGAGGGGAGGGAGATGGAGATTACGAGGTTGTAGGCTTGTAGCGAAGAGGCATGTGTGTGTGGGACAACTGAGGAATGGAATGTTGGAGCCTCCGGCCTCTTGGTTATTGTCAACGGACGGCTACTTGCACAGCTGACGTTACGCTCATTGATAATGTTTGGGGGAAGAAGAACTGGGGATCGATACATGTTCATGTGAGTGAAACCATTTCGACCATTTAGATCCGCTTGGTCCAAATTTAATTTTTTAAAAATATATATATTTTTAAAAATTATTTCAATAGATGTAAAATAAAAATAATCTCTTAACTACTATTTTTAAAAAATAATTGTTTTTATTTAAGAAATCATTATTTACAAAAAAAATAAATTTGGATAATTCATATTTAATTAGTTATCCCTACTAAGCATTAAATGCTTAACATGATAATCAGGTCCAAGTGAGCAAGGGGATTAAGGATGCATGCGTGGTTAATCAGGGAACCAGTTATCCTGCTTGATGTTTAGTAGGGAGAAGTAATTATATTTGGACCTTCTAGATCTAATTTGGGAGGTCTAGATTTAATTTTTTACAAGTTTATATTTTTCCAAACAAATTATTCCAGTGGATATAGAATTTAAAATAAAAACAATTTTTTTAACTTCTATTTTTTTAAAAAAGTAATTTTTTTATTTAAGAAAATACCATTTTAAAAAAAATCAAATTTAGACTGTCTAAATCAAATATAGACGGTTCAGATTTGATTGACTCTCCTTGTTAAGTATTTAATGTTTAGCAAAGTAACCAGGTACATTAATCTAGTGTCATAAAATGGGAAAGCCAAGCACATCAATGAACTTCATTTTAAATTTTAGTAGACGAAATTTATGCGACATGTTTATTTGTTATAGGCTAAAATCACTTAAATAAAATAACTAAATTTAAATGTATATATGCCACCCCTTCCATTAGTGATTGCGCTGGGTGTTTAGAGAATATTTTACAATTTACAGTGGATATGACTTGTTTTATCTACAGATAAAAAATCTCTGCCAATTTTTTTCACATTGTAATATGGCTTTTTCCCCCCGTGATCTAAACTTTCAAAAAAATCGGTGCACTCCATTTAAGGCTCGTGTTGCCTTTTGCATTATATAAGATTCTTTTATGTTTTTAATGAGAATTCAAATAAATCATACTTTTCATATCTTGCAATAAATCAGTAAAATTGCCGGAGTCTTTATTGAGGGTTATCTTGGAAGGTTGATATGAGAGAAGTGGAGTAGCGTAGAAACCCTATTGATAATATTTGGCGGCCTGAACACATGGGTGGTCCAATTTGAGTGAGCCCAGTATCGTTATGAACTTGGACCGTTGATAAGCACTGGAAGATCATTGTCTTGACCCAATTCAGTACCCGTGTCAGTGGTCAACGCCAACACCGGCCTGTGACATGAGAATATTTTAAATGAGGTTTATAGTGTACGACTTTGTCGTGCCAGTGCTTATTCAACTTCCTTGATTATAAACTTCAATTCTTTTCTTTCGGCCTATGTATAGCCAGTATCCATTGTTCTTCTGGATTTCCAAACTAACAAATTGTCTCAAAGTGATACGAACGTAGATAGAATATGCGCGTACGTATGAAAGTATGTAGGCAAATGCGGGCAGCCATTTCGAACGATCAGAACAAAAGTAGTTGGGAAAACAAACGAAGGACCGCTGAATTCAACGTACGCATATGAACACCCTGCTCCCTGTCTCGGACATTTTGATGATCCCTGGCCCCTCCCACGCATACATTAATCTCATCAACTTAATTTTAAGACAGGGTAGACACATCAATGGTCTGTGAAACGTCCTCTCACGGCATGTAAATTTGTATGACACACATGTTGGCAGCACATACCGGTTGAATGAGTAAAATCACAGTTTACAATTTTACGGGACGTGCGACCTGAAACAAGCATTCAAGATTGGATTGGATTGGATTGGAAGTCGATATTGCCAATCACAAACCCAAAAAAAAAAAGAAGAAAAACCATCCACATCGAAGTTTTACCCGGGGCCCACAGGGGCAGGAAAGGGATTTTCCTTTTGGGGGTGGATGATGTGGAACAGGGCAAATCTTATCCCTCACGGTGTAAATAAATATATGGAATCGAGAGGGGTTGCCAGGTGTGGGGCTCTAAAACCACAATAAATAAGAATAGGCAGGCTCTTAAGAAAAGGAAATCTCACAATTTGACTGGGTAAACATATACAAGGAGGAGGAGTACCACGTCAGGAGTGGGGGGAGGAGGGTTGAGTAAAACGTGTTTTGACTTTTGACCGTGACTTCGTGGATGAAGCAACACGCACCCTTGCCTGGTCATTATGGTGTCATCATTCATTCGCACCCCGGGACCAATTCCTAAGTCCCAACACAATCACTTCCATCTCTCTCATCATCCTCTCTGTTTTCCTTTTTTCTTTTTTTGCATGTCTTCAACTTTAAATGACCAGCCTGGAAAGGATGCTTTTGATGCTTGTGGGATTTTAATTCATCCATCCCGGCACAAGATAGAAGTCGATTAATCAACTGTTTTAATCATAATCTGTGAAAAACACCATTCAAACGGGTCATCGGACCCTCCCATGCCCCACTGCTCACATGCACGTATCCCTCACTTGAAAGGAACCCTCAACTGCGGTTTTATTTATTTATTTTTTTCAAACATTTCAGTCTCTCTCAATTTAATTCAGAAGGCACACGTCCTGAGATCGGCCTCTCAAAGGATACATTACATTGGGCCACCGTGAAAATCTCTTCAATGTGAGCCTACATCTAACACCTTAAATTTGTTGGATCCAACACTGTACACATATTCTAAAACTGATGTAAAAATACCATGATTGTTAGCGTACATTCATTTTTGTGTGTGGCCCACATTTTTGTCCCTGTGAAAACGTAATGGGTGTCGAGTCTCAATAATGGTTGTCATATTTTTGCACCTAATGAAACTTTACATTGTCAAGTGTATATTCACATATATTTTATGTATATGCTTACACCCTGATCCCATTACTCATTTACCTCCCCTTTTAAAAAAAGCATTCGCTTGATGCCTTAATTTAAATTTAATATCTCTTCGAATCTTAAATATAAGTCTTGATATAACCTTACACTGTAAACACGTATCTCACACTTGGAATTGAAAAGAGCATAACAATATTCCTTAGCAAAAAAAAAGCTCTATTTTACTAGCAAATAGAGCGTTATTAAATCGGTTAAAATGCGTTTTTAACTATACATGGAACCGGCTTGGGTAACGCACATTTACAGATACAGGGACCTTTTATTAATAATATATATTTTTAGTAAATATGTTTTTTAAAAAATACGATATCTGTATATTGATAGAAAAAATTTTGATTTAAAAGCTGAATACAGGGACGTATTTCATTTATACGGAAATTATATAAATAATAAAAGCACTGCCCATCAGCAAAAACACTAAACAAAGATAAAAGGATTGTTATTATTATTGGGCCGATAAAGGAATTATGTGTGTGATGTGTTTTGGGATAAAATGCTCCGTGCAAAGTGACTGTTTATAAAGGCTATCGATCATGTCAGCTACGATCATCCCTCTTCATTTGCGTCTCCCCATCTTCTTCATTAATACCCCCGAGCTTCCTCCTCACTTTCATTCTCAATCTCTTTACCCGTTCCTGCAATTCCCTCTGCATCGACGTGTTCATCGCCGGGACGCATCTCCGAGCGGTCACCCTCTCCGCATTCCAGCGAACTGGCTCTGCTGATTCCCCCTCCCACTTTGATTCATTGTCTCTGAATTTTCGGAGCACTTTGCAGCATCGAAACATTTCTGTTTCCTTTCCACTTTCAGATCCGTTAGCCGTTCGGTACTGATGCGGAAATTCGGGAGGAGAAGCACTGATGGATTAGGGACATCCCAGGACTAACTTTCCTGCCGTCTATGTTACTACTTTACTCATCAAGAATCCAATCACGAGCTACTTCTGAACTCGTTTCTCAGCTCCACAACTTAGGGTTAGGGTTTGTTGCGTTTCAGAAATGTTTAAGAAAATCATGAAGGGGGGCAAGAAGCCCTCCAGGTCCGACCCTAACGAGTCATTGCTTTATGGCTCTGGTCCTACAGGGAACCGCAATTCGGCCCCGGCCCCCGCCAATGTGGTCGGTAACCATGCCTCTCGGCCTGGTGTTGCCGCATCGGGCCCTAATTTTATGGCTGGTGCTCCGCCTTCAGGTCCTATCGAACCCCTTCCGATGTTCCGCGATGTGCCCGTTTCGGAAAGGCAGAACTTGTTCCTTCGGAAGTTGAAGGTTTGTTGTTACGTTTTTGATTTTACGGACACCCTGAAGTCCGCTCGAGAGAAAGAAATCAAGCGGCAGTCACTCATGGATTTGGTTGACTTCATACAATCCGGGTCGGGTAAAATTTCAGAGGCTTGTCAGGAGGAAATGATAAGAATGATATCAGTCAATATATTCCGATGCTTGCCTCCAGCATCCCATGAAAATACGGGGCAAGAGGTTACTGATCCAGAAGAAGAGGAACCTTGTTTGGACCCAGCGTGGCCTCATTTGCAGCTCGCATATGAGTTGCTTCTGAGATACGTGGTGTCATCCGATACGGATACTAAGGTTGCCAAGCGGTATATTGATCATTCGTTTGTGTTGAAATTACTTGATTTATTTGACTCCGAGGATCCTCGGGAGCGGGAATATTTGAAAACTATCCTCCATCGCATATATGGAAAATTCATGGTTCACCGGCCATTTATTAGGAAGGCAATTAATAACATTTTTTACCGTTTTATATATGAAACCGAGAGGCATAATGGTATTGGCGAGCTTCTGGAGATTCTGGGGAGTATAATCAATGGGTTTGCACTGCCAATGAAAGAGGAGCACAAGTTGTTTCTGGTGCGGGCGCTAATACCATTACATAAACCTAAACCAGTTGCCGTTTATCATCAGCAGTTGTCGTACTGCATCACGCAATTTGTTGAAAAGGACTACAAGCTGGCTGATACAGTCATTAGGGGTTTGTTGAAATACTGGCCGGTGACCAACTGCCAGAAGGAAGTTCTCTTCCTGGGGGAACTGGAGGAAGTTCTAGAGGCGACACAAGCTGCTGAATTCCAACGTTGCATGGTTCCCCTGTTTAGAAGGATTGCGCGATGCCTCAATAGTTCTCATTTTCAGGTTTGTGGAATTTATAATGTTTATGATTAAGATTCATGGATTTTCTGAAATTTGAGTGCTGGAAGCTGAAAGTTTTTTTAACTTAATTTGCTTTATGAAATTTTTGATAATGCATCCAAACTAGTGTCCAACATATGTTTTTCCATCCTTCTAACTGAAGTTGGAGTTTTCACATTATTTTTCTTCTGCCCAGTATAGGTTCTAGCTGTAAGCTGCCCGTCTAATAACTTCATGTGATTTGATTTTTTTCGTTGCCCTGACGTTCTAATTCTTCTAGTCAAGTTGTAGCTTTTGGTCGATTTTATTCCCTTTAATAGCAAAAAGGCATAAGATATGATTACATTATTTGTTTGCGAGGAGAGCAGATAAAGCAAGTCCTATCTGTATGACTTAATTGTCTTTTGGCGTTTTACCCACAAAAGTTCACTTACAGACAGACAAGTATTCATACTTATTGCAAGTACATGGGCTCTGAATCCATTTTGGTTCATCTTGTTCAAAGAAGCCAATAGTGAGCTGACATGGTTGAATAAAATTGAAATTTATCAGATGGCTAATATTTGATTTATCTGATGAAATTTGAAAATGCCTCTTCCATGATGTGTATAGTAGATAACCTTGGCCTAATCAATAGAGATTTTTCAGAAAAATTTTTTGTGGCTTGGGTCCTTTGGATGGCAACTTAAATTTTCTGCTTAAGCAATTTTTAAGTTATAGTTTATTTGTTTCTTGTTGCCTCTATCTTGTGAGGATACATGTAATGATTTTTTAAAAATGCCAGCAAAATTGAAAGTTGGAGATGAATTTGTCTCCCACGGGCCCCGAGTGTGATCTTAGAAACTTGAAACCTTTGAATATGTTTTCTCTGTGCCGGAGGATTTACACTAATCAGTGAGCATATACTTGAAATAGGGACTATATCGGCATCGAGAAAGTTGTAGGAGTTTCTGCAGAAATTTTAGTTACGTATGAATATAAATTTGGACAGTGTATGGAAATATTATGAAGTCATGTCTAGCCAAGAAAGATCCTGAGACAGGTAAGCCCGGAGCTTGATTATAGGCCCATCTTTTAGGGTGTCATAACATGTAATAGACGGTTCCAGGATATCCAATCAAAGTTATAGATTAAGTTCAAATTGCCTTGTTCCATTTCCAACTCATTCTGCACCCTGTGGTTTGGAAAGCTTGGTTTCACAGTTTTTGTTGGTTAGCATTTAGCACTTGAATCCTGATCCATCTATTTGGGGATTGATGGGGATAATAGATCCAATAATGTAAAAGTTATCTGTTATTTGTTTTGGTTTGAACTACAGGATAACAAAGTGTGATAGGGAAAATTTAGAGGATGCCATCTGAATTTCTTCTCAAACTCTCATGTATGAATCTATTTGGAAGTGGGTCTCCCGAGTCACAAACTGAAACATTAGTGATTGTATTCCCCACTCATGCTTCTCATTATTGAATGATCTTGTTAAGATGCTAAATGGCTTGAACTAGGAATTTCTAGTGTGAAATTGTACATTGGTCGATATGTTGAGACCTTTGGTAATGATTTCAATTGTTGGTAGTGCTTTATTTGGGTCTATAATGATTTTGCTTTGTCACAGATGATTTCTTACTAAAGCAGTTAAATTCACTAATATTTTGTTATTTCAAGTTCACCGTGTGTTGTTTTTATGTATACATTGCTGCACGGCCACATTTATATTTTTCTGAGCAAAATGCACTGCCAACTTTAATCATTTTGCTAATCTTTGTGCTTTTGTTTTCGAGTGAAACATTCTTTATCCTTTGGTTACAACCTTGAAATTATTGTTTCTTGGTTGCTTGTATTTTTTATAATTATTGACTCAGAATTCCTGGAGCTTGTATTCAAAGTCCTTAGCATTACTCACTGATTTGATCTCTAGCTTGAAAAATTTTTCGATTCTTTTTCATTGGTCTTTGCTAATAAAAGTACCATCAATGTTTTTATGCAGACTAGCTCTTTTACTGCACTGCTTCCTTTGTGCAGCCTTTGATTTGTTGAAGTGAATTACATGGATCTCCTATGAGCTATTATGAAATCAATTGGAATTTTGTTTTATTTTCAAAACCCATACAGGCATTTCCCAAAGGCAAAAATTAGAAGGAGCTTTTAATTTTTCTAAAATCATACATATCTTGATAGAGCCCAAGCTGAATAATAGATATTGAACACTGAATTTATATTAAATTTCAAAATATTCTTCCCCTTGACGGAATGAAAGGGAGTTACAATATCAGAAAACCCACACTGAGGATGCAAAAGGAGATAAACTAAAACAGAAAGAGAATGATGAAGAAAGTTGATCATCCTCCACCCCCTACCTTGCTTTTGAGAGGCCAGAACTCTCCTCAGTCCTCACCACTCAATTTCAAAAAGACAGAACTTCCCTCTCTCTGGACTAAAGGGAAGATTTGAAGACCTAAAAGTTACAACAGACACTACCCCTACTCCTAGCTGCACCTACAGCCTACTCAGCCCTTTTTTTCCCACTTGCGGCCTGGAACCATGGGATACTCTTCCAAACCGGTATTGTTGCCCCCTTCTAGCCTTTCCTTCCTTTCATTCTATAGGTCCTAGCAAACTCAGTATTCTATCAGATCTCTTTTCTATTCTCAAAACCTCCACATACCTCCTATGGACACAAAGAGTAAATTAACATATTTCTTATGAGTTTAGCTGAAATACTACAATCTTCCTATTTTTAGGGAATGCTTGTGTACATTTGGGGGAAACTGTGTAATCTGCCCTTTATTCCTGGGGAAATTTGTGCAGGTTTTGAATATAGAGGGGATGCATGCAACCAAATTTAAGAGAAGCTTGTGTTAGTTTTTAAAATATAGGGATATCTATATAATTTCAGTAAAACTTAAAAGAGATCTGTGTAATTTATAATTTGTCGCAAAAAATTTCCAGTTCCCCCCTAATGAAGGTCAATTGTGATGAGACGAGACTTACGCCTAATGTTAAGTTTATAGGGTTTATGAATTGGTCTGTTAATTTTTTTTTTTTTTAATGACATTGCACAACAGACAATTTTTAAGGACATGCAATGCATGTGTTACAATGGATGCTTACTCTGGCCTTCGGTTGGGCTGTTCACACTGCCAGATGATTTTGGTGAGCTTGGGTTGTCACTGGCTGGTAATTAATATAAAGATATAATCATATAGGGTCCTTCAAATCTTTTATTTAGTGGATCAAAAAGTTTGGTGGGGAGTTATGTAATGGAACAGTATGTGGGAGGGGCAAAATGGTGTTACCAAATTAATGGCTAAGTTAAAAAAAAAATGGTGGTGCCGCATCCTTCGTAAGGATCTTTTTTCACTTAATTAATTTCTATGTTTTACTTTAAGAAAGAGGGAATTAATCATTAATGTTCTTTTTCGGTAAATCCTCCCTAGGGATAATTGTCTTGGTCTGTATAGGAATTGGGGTCTTCTCTAGATGAGGATTTGAATTGCTTCGCATGTACTGTGACTTGCACTGTATGCTGTATGATATTTTTAAATATTCCCTGCGGAATGGTTTGCTTAGGTACATTTTGTGATGCAGGTTGCAGAACGAGCCCTCTTCTTCTGGAATAATGAGCACATTGTAAGTTTGATTGCCCAAAGTCGGAGTGTGATAGTACCAATAATATGCGAGGCGTTGGAGAAAAATATCCAGAGTCACTGGAACCAGGCAGTACATGGTCTGACCGTGAACGTTAGGAAGATGTTTATTGAAATGGATGCTGAATTCTATGAAGAGTGCAGGAGGCAGTATGAAGAGAAAGAGGCTAAAGCCAGGGAGTTGGAAGAGCAGCGAATATTGAATTGGAAGAGACTCGCAGATGCTGCTGCTGAGAGAGGGGGTGATGCCATGATCACGGATTAGCCTCATTGATGCATTATGGATTTGCTTCCCCTGATATTGGTGCCAATTTTTTTCTTCTCTTTTTCTGGGTTTCTTTCTTTCCCACTTAATTTTTTCTCAGTCGGATGATCATCAGGCGGCAAAAAGCAGCGATAAAATGTAATTTTAAAATGTATTGGAAGTCTGTTACCTATGTCTTCAGATTAAGAATGTTTTTGTGAAATATTTTATTGTATTTTTTTTTTTTTTTGCTCTACAGAGAGAAATACGGAAGTTTTCCTCCATTATTCTTGCTGGCTTGACGCAGCATGTTACTATGCATCATGCAGATATATACCATTGAAAGTAAGGTGAATGTAACCCTGCCAAAGTCATCAACTACATTTATTATTACTGAGCACGGCCCTGAATTCTTTCCCCTCTTACAGTGTTCTAATCTACGTACTGTTCGTTTGACTTTTTTTTTTTTTTTTTAACTATTAGGAATTAGATTAGACTATGCTCATCAAACCTTTGAAACTCTCAGAATAGAATGTCTTCTTTTCTTAATTATTAGAGTCAAACAAATGTTTCATATTTCATAAAGTATGGAAGTGATTTTAAATGTTTCTTTTCTTGAGAAACGAGTGAATGAAGTTTTTTTGAATACTAAGCAAGTCTTTCGTTTCCCAAATTTTATAAAAGTAATTATACGCTCCTTAATTGTGAACAATCTATAAATTTAAATATTCGGGTACAACTAAATTTTTTTGGGGAAATCACTGTAAAGTCTCATGTAAGAGAATTAATATCAGAAAGGTCTCATTGACAACTCAAACAATTACTATTGATAACCTAAGTTACTCATATTGACAACTTGTTGGGATCTTTTTGAGATTAATTCTTTTGTATGAGACTTTATAGTAATTCCCCCAAATTTTTTCTACTTTCCTTTTTTAACCCTTTTCGATTTGTTTTGTTTTGTCTTTTTTTGTTATAAATTTTCTCTGGATCGCAAACAGTTTGCAAGGCTGGGCAAGCCTCTCAAGGTTAGGTGTTTGGCAAATCTTTATAATTATTTTTTACATAAATTAAAATAAAATTCTTCTAATATATTTACTTTGAATCATCTGAAATAACTTTTTAAAAGCTAATCAATAATCATTACTAGCTAATAAGCCCGTTCAAAGGAAAGCACGTGAGTTGCGCGTGACTCATGCTGCCCATTTCTCATTCTATTCATAAAAAGAAATAAAATAATTTTTGTGTGTTCAAGAGGAGAGAATGTCTATCCTGGTCTACCAACTCTGGACATAATATAGGCATCATCCTCTCTCCAAGAGCCGGAAGTGGAGGCCTCTTACAAAGGATAAACGCGGATTGGTGTCAGGGAAAATGTCGAAGAAAGGTGGAGCTGCTTTGCTTCCCAAGGATGCTCCATGGAGAGCATCATCGGAAAAACCTTTTCCCAGAATTCATCATTCTCCAATTCTCCGTCTTTCCCAAAGCCCTCATTCGGCTTATGCCATCTCCGTTATGAAGGTTCGCTCTTCCTCTCTAATTTTCTCGATATTTCCTATCAATTCCTTCATGTTGCAGTTAATTTACTTATTATTTTTTCGGGATAACGTAGCACCCCAATCCCATTGGAAGTGGGTTGGCCGAGGAGGCTGTAGTGGAAGCAGCCGGTCCTGACTGTATCGTACCAGGGCAGATAGCACCGATTAAATTACTTGGCGTCAAGGTGCTGCTTCTTTCTTGGAAGTTTGAACTGAATTTCATATAGGTCGGTTCTTTTCTATCGTCTTTGCATGGAAGAATCCGAGGCGAAAACTGAGCCCATAGGTCCTGTTAGTTTATTGGATTGTCGTGTTAATATTATGCTATAGTTTCATTCGTCTTGTTTATCTAGTTTAATCTTATTCTTGAAGCCAGTTTGTGAATATTATGTATTGTTTTCGTTTCAACCAATAGGAAACCTGCGATTTAATTGATAGCTAGCTTCTATACTCGATGGTTCAGCATTTCATGATGCTTTAGAGTTCCTAAAGCCCACGTTGCTATTATATAATAGATAGCACGGCATTGCATAAAATTTTCTTGTTTTGAAATAGTAGCTAGCTAACCCGCCATCGGTTCAGGCTTTTTGGAGATACTTTTCTCCGACTGTTTTGGTTTTTGATTGAAGAGAATTGAGGGTACGAATCCGTGACTGATCATTACTATTCTTTATACGTTATATACGCATCTTCGGGAAAATTTGTAACCTAGTTAAGCTTGGCCCTTCTAGATTCAGGTTATACCCCTTAATTTTTCTGTAGGTACATGTCTAGAAAACATTGACCGAGGGATTATATATTTCAAAAATATTTAAACATAGGACTTTGTCAGATGAAAAGTCAATTAATGGCATACTTTTTTACTCTAGATAGTATATACTTAAGTTTCAAAAACCCGAGGGAATTTACTCTTCTGGTTTTTGTTGGTATTATGGGGGGACAGGAGAACCCAACCTTTGTATGGATTACCCCTATATTATTCTTCTGTTGTCCTTGTTTTATGATTCCACACACACACTGTGCTACTCATCTCATGAGCTTCACAACATCAACAAGAAAGCATATAGTTCTAGCTTCTTGGAGTTTAGGACCATCTAGAGAAATATTGTTGGTTATGCCTATTTTAGGTAGATTGTGTTTGCACAATGATCTCCTGCTTGACACTTTCCCTGCCTCTTTCATCTTTGGACAGGTCTGGCCTATAACTGTGGACCTGAAGATTTTGGAACCAGTTGGACGGGAACTTAAGTTGCTTGGGAAGGTTAAGTCCATCCTTTATCATGCTTGCAAGGAATAAATGGACCTTACTGAAGTTGAACATGATAAGTTTTTTGCATTTGACATTGGTGAAATTTGGCTTAGATAACAGAATTACGTGCAAGTAAACTGAACAATATGTTAAATCCTTTTCTGGGGCACTCGCTGATCCGGATTTGAAATTGAATTTTTGGATATATAAACTTGCATATAATCAGGAAGGATGGTGCCTACTAGCGCTGTATACATGCTCTTGTCCTTGTGAAATGTGACTGGACAATAGCATGTATTACATTATGGGGTAACAATGTCCTGTTCCTAGGTCCTCATCTTATTCCTGGTCATGTCGCTTTAAATTTAGATACTTTAGGTAGTTACAGTATGCAATTTTCTTTTTTGACCCTGGTTATTGAAAAAAAGCTAAGGTTAAATACCAATATTACTGTCTGATCTAAGTTGCCTATGCCATATTAGTTTAAACTTCCAAACTCAATACTATGCTATTATTGCGTGGTTTTATTATAATTACATGCTATGGGCAGAAACTCATGCTTCTCTGTTACAAATGCTGTGTATGAGATTCCTTTTGTTTTAAATGCATTGAATCAATTTGACTGTATTTTTAGTGCTTGGGTGAAACTAGTGGAACTGATAAAACATTTATGACAGAATCTTGAGTATCGTTATTGCTCAGTTTGCATTTATTAATCTTGCTCTATTGCTTTCTAAGATGTCACTTTTTTAAATTTTTTATCTATTTCATGTCAAAGGGGATACCTCCTGTCCCAAATAAGTATTGCAATTCTGAATGTTTTTGAACTGTGATTATTAACAAGGGTCTTTACCTACTTGCAGTTCATGGATGATGCAGTCAATCTTATGAATAAATCATTTATAGATCGTTAATGTTACGATCCTATTGATATATCGCACGTGAAAGGATGAGACTTTTGCCGTTTGAACATCAAGAGATTAGAAGCCAAGGCAAGATGAGTCACTGTAGATTTACCTGTTTTTGTCTTCTTTTTATATTACATGATTGTCCATTGTCCAAGTCATCTGATCAGGATGGTTTTGTTGGATACGGACATGGTTTGTGAAACTTACCAGAGTACTCCTAATGGAATCTATATATAGATTGGTCTTTTTTGGTATTCGAGGCGGTGACAATCTTGTTTTACTCTTCCCTTCTAATTTCTTGCATTCATCTTCTCTTCTAAACCAAGAGGCACGCATAGGTTGAAAATGGAATCCTATCCTTTTATGTAATGAAATGGCGATCTGTTCTTCCCCCATGTTGCATTTTCTGTTCTTTTAACTCAGATTTCTGGTGTGCCTTTTACATTCTAATAGAGCGTAAATAGATGGAATCTCCTTTTTAATATTCACTCTTACTATGGATGATTACTGAAAAAAAAAATAGCAAATATTGATTACTACTGGAAAAAAAATCGAATATAGGTTGTGATTTTTAGAGATTCGATTGGGGGGGGGGGATCAGAGGGATGTGGGAAAACGTTTTATTTCCCACCAAGAATAGTGGTTCTTTGAAATTGTTCATATTCATAGTTCGTTAATGTAATTGAATGCTATAGAAGTTCTTTGAATGTTGTCTTTTTTTTTTTTCAAACAAAAAGTCATAGCCCTATTTTCAAATCAAGCACATATCCTATGAAACGTTTGAAACTAGTACATGATATGAAAACTATGGCGAGAAACGTTGTGTATCAATAGAACGCTGTTTCCACAGAGGTTATGGAACTGATCAAATACAAATGTTACATGGGATGCTTCAAATAACAAATAATGTATCAAAGAAATTTAAAAAAAAAAAAAATCAGAGGGGACGCAATATTTGAGCCTACCTGTTTCGCACTCGTGGGGTTACATATTCGGTTCCTTCCGGTGAATCTGAAGAAAGAGATCTGGATGGAGACACATTGGCTACTACCTTCCAAAATCCAATCCCTATCCATTCAACTTTTCTCTCTTCGATTTCCCCGTTTTCAGATCTCTTTTCTCTTTTCGTCATAAAAATCTATATCTTGCTTAGAAAAGGACAAAAATCATATATCTATAACTTCATTACTCTGAACCGAGTTGAAGTGGAAGCGAAGGCCAACCTGAGCACAACGTGACGGAACTAGTGATGCCACGATTATTGATCAAAGCAGTTCATATAATTTCAGATGAGTTTAGGACCTACTATATCCCATGGATAATATATGCTTGGGTCAGCACCAATTTAATTAATTGTTGAGTCAATAGTTTGTGGAGTTCCCACACACATCCACTGGTGTTTTGCCCACCTATCCTGAGTGAGAGTTTCCGGTCACACCCTCCTTTTCGCTTTTCTCCTCTTCTCTCTTCTGATCCATCGCTTTCTTTTTACTTCCCTTTTTAGTGTGTGTGTGTAACCATATATATATATATATATATGGATGGATGGATGGACGGGCTTGCAGTCCAGGTTAGCAGCTTAGATTGTGATTTGTGACATAGCAATATGAATCAAAGCGAGAAAGGAGAGATATTGCGTAAAGGGGCTTGGCTCCTAGAGGAAGACGAGCAACTGACCACTTTCGTCACTTGTCTGGGAGAACGAAGATGGGACTCCATCGCCAAAGTAGCTGGTGTGTGTGTGTGTGTGTGTCTAATGGTGGACTGGTCTTGAATTCATATAATGCATTAAGAACATGTCAGATGATGTCAGATGCAAGCTACAACGTATATATAAGTAATGGTATTTAATCTGATCTTTAATTTACAGGACTCGGGAGAAGTGGTAAGAGCTGCAGGTTGAGGTGGATGAACTATCTTCGTCCAAATCTGAAGCATGGCCCTTTTAGTGCTGAAGAAGCGCAACTCATTATTCAACTTCACCAGCAATGGGGTAACAAGTATGACTGATTCTTCTTCCCCTGTTCTCTCTACTGCCCTCTCTAGTACTTTTTTTTTTGTCAAAGCCCTCTATAGTACTACTGATACTGATTTGAGCACACACGGTTTATTATGTTAGTTTCACATTTTTGAGCATTATAATATTTCAGGTGGTCAAAGATTGCGCGCAGTCTACCTGGAAGAACTGATAATGAAGTCAAGAATTATTGGAGAACTCATTTGAGAAAGAAAGCACGAGTACGTAAACAACAAGGTAACTATTTAGACAGAACTTATTACTTGTGCTGATTAATTACTGTTCTTATTACTTGAATGTGTTTTCAAAGATTTTACATTTACATGGGAGTTCCAATATGAACTAGACAATAACGATGAACAAGGTGCCTCGAGTGAGGAAAAAATCATGAATGATAACGCTTGCAAGGATAGTTACAACCAAATGAACCTTAAATGCCAAGAACATGTTGGGGAGAATAAGGATAATTCCTTTCAAGCCTGTCCACCATCAGAATGGGAAATCACGAGTTCATCACCATACGAGATTCGATTCTCAGATTGGATAGCAGAATTGCAGAAAGATCAGAATGAAATAGAGTATGATGAACTTCATTGTAATAGGATACAGTCCACTGAATCTTACTATTCTGCATGGTTTGACTCTGATACGTGGGCTTATTCAGCTTCAATCTGGGACATGACTTGATTATAGACACTTCCGTTTTAATATATGTTTGTTGCCTATATTTGCTCATTGCTATAAAAATTTCATTATGATATGTGAATATAAATGTACTTATTCATATTCTGAATTACATATTGTAATGGCTATTTGAAATCTATCTAATTAAACTAGATAGATGTATTTCTCCCCAAGCATGTATCCTGAACTTGAGAGTGAATATATTACGAATCGAAGATGCTGTAAGTCGAACTCTAGCGCTTTTGATTAAAAAAAAAAAAAAAATTCTCTAGCACAAAGTTACCATTAATTGGAAATGGAAGCTTTTTT
>QFDD01004253.1:0-13340 GCA_006871305.1 Vachellia collinsii | reverse complement strand
TATATATATATATATATCCAGTGAGCTATTTTATTGAAATTATCAGTGTGTGTGTATCTAATTATCTGTATAAAACACTTGAATGGACGGAAGCGTACCCCACAGCATTAACCACGCACGCATCCAGTCCATCCAAATAGTGGAGAACTTGTAGAATGAAAGGGATGGGAGACTGGCAATAGTACAATGGAGCAGCATGCCAAGTTGCCAACGAATCACAATAGTAAAAGAACAAAGAGGCTCTTGAATGAGATGCCTATATTACTGTGCATTACTATTTATACACATGCGGAAGCAAATAATACACTGACAGCCATCCCTCTATGGTTATTACAACAATATACATGAGAACATATTTAATTATATGCATAATAATAAAATATGTTCAACTGTCTTGATCAATTGATTACTTCACCGACGGAAGCCACCAAGGTCTTGTCATTATCCGGAAATCTTATCGGATGGGTTCTGAACATGGTAGTTGAACACATGATAGGGATGGATGGATGGATACATACATGTGATTTCTTTTGCTAGAGGGAGTATATTCTTATTACTGATATATATATATATATATATATGTATATATTTACAGTTTAATTCTAGTGAAGCAATGTTCCTAAGCTTAATTTGATTAATGCAAAAGGGACAAAAAGTTAGGGCAATCTCTTTTGATCGCATTCAAAAATCAATATATATTGGTTACAAAATTCATATGAGCCAAGATAAGTATTCTTTGAGCTGGAAGCATTTTGAAGCTTCATGATGATCCCAATATTAAATTAACTGAGTGTGTTACTACTTCTATTCCTTACTATAAAGGATAGTTGATTTTTTAGAGAGCTAAAAATGTTATATTAATTGTTTAATTATAACATATATTTTGAAATATTTATGTGTATCATTATATCATATATTGGTTTATTAAATTTAGAAATTAGTTTGAAGAAATATAATTAATATATTAGTTAATTAGCTTTTTTAATCTCCAAAAAATTATTTATCTTTTATATTAAATACCAGAGGTAGTAGCTCCTTGAACGTTGATGAACGCCATCTGATCACATGATTCTTTTTTAACATTCTAGATAGGTTATAATATACTCTTATAATTCCACTTATAAGTCACTTTCAACATTTTTCACATAGATCAACATGTGCGTTAACTTTGCCTTAAACTTTAAAAACTTTCCAACTTTATTTCCATTTAATATACATTATACCTATAAGAACAAAGCAACACAATAATGAATGAATGATAAAATTGTACATTCATATGAAAAATTTAATGATATGTTTTTTTTTTTTTGTCATCAGAAAAATTTAATGCTATGACTGATAAATAGAACCGAAAAATTCGTTCTCCCTCTACCCTATAAATATGACCAAATGAATGATAGACTGATTTTAATATGTTTATTATACTCTTATGGTTTTATCTACACAAGAGAAAGAGAGTATTTTTTTTTCCTGATCTCATTCAATTCATTACTTGAAATCACAATTTTATCCTTAATTTATTGTTCCATTAACTATTATATTTTTACCCCTATAAGAAAGTTTGATTCATTATATTCATTTACTCATGAGTTTGAGAATCGTTAATTTTAATTTATAGAATTTTATGAGCTTTATAAAGTATATTTTGTTTTATTTTACACCTGTTGAACACTCTTATATTTCTACAAAAGCCATGGAAAAAAATTATTTCTATAAATGAAAGTTCATAAAGCGTTTAGGCTTTTTTTTTTTGGCCAACACATAAAGCGTCTAGGTTAAAATAACAAATTAGTACTAATAAGAGTTTGATTCACACCACCTTTATTTAATGTCACGTGGTTTGATGCCCTGATCCCCAGAAAGCTTAATTTCATATATGTAACTCTTAACTTAAACTATTATACTTAATTTAAAATTCTAGATTTAATATCTTGCACGTGATTATGATCTCGTAAAGATCCGATAGAGAGATGGCCAATCTGTTACCTTTGTTGTTGCCCTTGTAGCAGGAAAATTTAAACCTTCTCTTCATTTCTTCAAGTGTTCTTACAGTACTCTCGTAGAGCTACATACACAAATACAACAAAAGAGGACGATTATAATATTTAGCAAAGCTAACCACAAGAGGAAATCATAATCTCAACAATTAAACAATAATTCAACAAATAAAAATTTTCCAGAATAACATTTTCAAGTTCAAACCAATAACTCAAACAAAATTCATTTACTATGAAACTTTTTAGAAAACTTTCCTTCTATCCAAAGTTCCTCTATGAATCAAGTTCTTGTCCAAATAATTGTCACATTGCCATACAATAAATAGCCCAAAAATTGAAATAAAACTTTCAAAAAAGTTATTTTTAATGGCTATGAAGAAGAAGAAAACACAATCACAACACAACATAGTCAAAAAAAATGAAAACAAACTCCACTAAAAACTATTAATCCAAACAAACCATCAGTAAAGTGTAAAAATAACATTTTAAACTCAACAAAACATCACATAAACAATATATTTGAGATTCCCAGCACCAAAATCCAAACACGAGACAAACAACAATGAAAAAAGAGTTGAAAAATGGTAAATATATACAATAAAAAAGACAACGGTGAATAGACTAGGAAAAAGGGCTGAGCTCGTTAAGCCGGCCCGTTTAAACCTATTTAAATGGTAAGCTGGACTTGAGATTTAGATCCTCTAAATGGCCCGTTTATAAGCATGATGAATTTTGTCAATGTGATTTGGGATTTAAGTAACTTGTTTACGAGAATCGTTGTTAAAGTGCATGTGGTTTGATGCCCTGATCTCCAGAAAACTTAATTTCATATTTGTAACTCTTGAGTTACATTATTATATTTAATTTAAAATTCTAGATATAATATCTTGCATGTGATTATGATCTCGTGAAGATCCGATAGAGAGATGGCCAATCTGTTCCCTTCGTGGTTGCCCTGTGGCAGGAAAATATAAACCGTACCTTAACTGTTTGAAGTGTTCTTACAGTACTTTCCCAGAGCTAGATACACACAAATATCTAATATAACCATGGCGGCAGAAAACTGTGAAATCTCCAATGTTCCCAAGTACCTCCAGAAAGTAGAGTTAACCCAAGAAAACCAGGATCTCATTGCCACCTTATCTAGTGATTCCATTTCGAAAGGTCTTACCATCCATAAATATAATGATTTCTAGCATATGACAAAACACTTACAAGGAATCCTCAATAGCCGGAAACTCTTCAACGCTCATGACTCTGACATCCTTATTGTCACCTTACCCAAATGTGGCACCACTTGGCTCAAAGCCCTCGCCTTCGTGATTCTCAATCGCAAGATCCATTACCCGAATTCAGATCTTGATAAGAACAATTGTCACCCTTATCCTCTCCTCTCTGCTAATCCTCATCATCTTCTACCCTTTTTTGAGATCAATCTTTACTGCCATAAAACCATCCCCGATCTGAGCTCATTCTCGTCATAACGGCTCTTCGCAAGCCATCTGCCTTACGTTTGTTTGCCAGAATATGTGAAGCTTTCAAGGTTTAAGATTGTGTACCTTTGTAGAAACCCTAAGGATATGTTCACATCATTGTGGCACTTCATCGAAAAGTTAGCACCACAAGACCAAGGGGCTGTCTCGATTGAGGATCGATTTGAGCAGTTTTGGGAAGGAAGGATTTGTAATGGACCGTTTTGGGATCACATTTTGGGATACTACAAGAAGAATTTGGAAATGCCGAATAAGGTAATGTTTGTTACCTATGTGGAGTTGAAGAGCGAGCCGAACAAAGTTTTGAAGGATCTTGCTGAATTATCGGGGCATGGATTTACGAACGAGGAAGAGAATGGTAATGTTATTAATGATATATTGAAGCTTTGTAGGTTTGAGAATTTGAGCAGCTTGGAAGTGAATAAGGCTGGAACATTATTGACCGGCGAAGATAATAGCATATACTTTAGAAGTCAAGAAGTTGGAGATGGTGAGAATTTTCTCACCCCTGACATGATTCGAAAGCTTGTTGTTATTACGCAAGAGAAGCTGGGTAAACATGGAGTGAACTTCCAGATCAACAAATCATGATTTCAAAAGTTGATCGACCAAAAATGTATACTTTAATTTCAATCACTTTTAAATATTTTTTAATCTGAACGGATAATAGTTTTTTTTCCATATTTTCATCTATAAAAGTCACTTTTAATTTTATTCTATTTTAAATCATTCTAACTACTGGGCATTTCAGGTAATATTTGATTCTGCTACTATTTATTATCTATTTTAAATCATTCTAACTACTGGGCCTTTCAAGTAATATTTGATTCTGCTACTATTTATAACAAGTACTCCATATGTTCGGTGCTTAATATAAAAACTCAATAACTAATTTCTAAATATTGAGGAAATTAGTTAAGTTAAATATTTGTAACAAGTGTGTGTTAATTTCATTGAAATACTTTTTTTAATCATGTTTATTGGAACCACCATTTGATATGTGGAATGAATAAGAATACTTTGGAAAAAAATTATAAATTTGGGAGACAGTGGTAGAGATCCAAGAGCTGAGATGTGATAAAGATTAATAGTTATTTTATTCTAGATATTTTATGTTTTATCAATTACTTTCATTTCAAGATTTAGTATTTTTTTTAAATAAATCCTTTAGATATCTATTAGATGATATTATTTTGTAAAATCCATTGGGTATATCATTTTCAGAATATTTAAGATATTGTGTTTTTTTTTTTTTGATATTTTGAGTTATGATAGGGTTAATAAATTTCCTTATTTATAGATACAATTGCATTCAGTTATTACAAAAAGTTGATGAAGTAAGAAGGTTTTGGCAAGTGTTAACTTGTGTTGAGTATTCGGGATAGAATATGGTTGGATTGCAAAAGTCTGATCAACTTTTGTGGAGCCTTTCATAGCTTAGGATCTAAAGACAAGTTCCTCTAGAGTTCTAACTGATGAATTCCTTAATTTACAAGGTTCGTCCATAGCATTTGGTATTAGAGCTAGGTTTGGCCTATAATCCACAACTGCAAGAGTATTTGAAGATGTCACATAAGAATTCATATGATGAAGGCTCACAACCAATCACTCTCAGATAATTTAATTCATTCATGAATGCTATGAGGGAAGGATTTCAGATCTTCTTTTTTTTTAAGATGATGGATGAACAAATGACATCATCTAATTATACAAGCTCAAGATATGAAGATTAGGCATACAAATACGACCACCATATATCAAGGAAGGAGAGGCATTACTCTAATAGAGAAGATGATTTAGGAGTCAAAGAAAATATTCCTTCTTTTTCGAGAAAACCTAACCCAAATGAATACCTTGAGTCACTACAAAAAAAATGAAATTAGCCACGGAATTACTGATAGAATTTTGGTTTGCCACGGAATGTAATTACTGATGAAATTTGTTCCGTCGATAAATTCACCATCACATATTGGTTGTTGACAGAATTTTAATTCCGACGGAATATTCCGTCGGAAATTTTGCCACAGAATTTTCTGTGGCAAATTTCTTTATTTTTTTAATAAATAATAATGCCACGTGTCACCTTCGCTAGCCGCCACCTCACAACCGGGCTCCCACGATGCGTCACCTCCGCCAGCCACCACGTGTCACCACATGATAAATCTACAATTTTGCCTCCTCTAAGAATCAAACCCCCGACCACCTATGCATGCATGTGATCCCTTACCAGTTGGGCTGTGATGACCTTATGTCTTCTAAACTCATATTTAAATATATATATATATAATATTCTACTGCATAATAAATTATTTACATTCATAATTATATGCACAAACACATATATTTAATATATACACATATGCATACATATAATATTATTAGAAACTAAAAATAAATTAAATGATAATTTTAATTTATGTGTTTATTATTTTATATATTTGCATTTTATTTTATATATAATATATTGGACATTAATTTTTTATATATTTATATGATTATTAATTTCATAATTTATTATTTTAAAAAATATTGATTTTAATAAAAAATTTATTACAAATAAAATAAATATTATTTCTAATATTTTCATATTTAATATTCATTTTAATTAACATATTAATTAAAATTTAATAATAAATAATAAAATAAATAAATAAGAATAATAAATTTAAAATTAATAATCAATTAATAAGAATTAAATAATAATAAATTTGCCATGGAAATTAGCCACGGAATATTTTTCTGTGGCTAATTTTTCCACAGCAAAATTTCCGTTGAAAATTTTTGTGATGGATTACCAACGGAATTGGCCGCAGAAAAAATCAGGTGGCTAATTCCGTCGGAAATCTAATATTTTTTTTGTAGTGAGTGGAAACAAAGGGTGGACCAAGTTTTCAAACTTCACAATTATCTTGAGGAGAAAAAGGTAAAACTAGCTGCACTTGAATTTATTAATTATGCTAGTATTTGGTGGGATCGATTATAGATTAAAAGGAGGACTCTTTGTAAAAGTCCAATTCGAACTTGGGAAAAGTTGAAGGCTTCCATGAGAAAATAATTTGTTCCAAGTCATTACGAAAATGAGATGAAGCATAAACTACAACATCTCCATCAAGGTTCTATGAGTGTAGTAGAGTATGATCATGAGATGGAACTCCTGATGATGAAAACTGGGATAGAAGAAGATAAGGAGACCACTATAAATCGCCATATAGATGGCTCACGTCCTAAAATTATAGATGAGGTTGAGATGTACCACTTATAGATAAAGAAGAGCTAGTGCATAAGACCTCAAAAATTGAAAAAAGATTGAAGGCTAGATGTGCTGGTGGCACGGAGAAGAATTTAAGCCTACAGTTGAGCAAATGGAGGAACCTAAATTAAAGAACATCATCACTAAAGGTAATTATGACAAAAATTCGTTTGCTAAATCTAATGAGATTTTTTGCTTTAAGTGTCAAGGAATTAGGCACATGAAATCTCAATGCCCAAGTAAAAAGACAATATTCATTCTTGAGAATAGATAATATGAAACTAAGTGTTCGAGTGAAAGTAATGATGATGATATGCTACCATTAGAAGAAGTTATAGGATTTCAACATGGGGAACTCATAATGACAATGCGTTATGTAAATATACAACCAAAAGAAGATCCTGAGAAAGAGTAGCGTGAGCACATTTTTTGTACTAAAAGTGTTGTTCAAAATAAAATATCTATTGTGGTCATTGATGGAGGAAGTTGCACCAATCTAGCTATTTCGTTGCTTATTCAAAAATTAAATCCCCCTACCTTAAAACATTCTAAACCATATACTATGCAATGACTCAATGATAGTGGAAGTGCATGCATAACTAAGTAAGTGATAGTACTAGTCTCTTAATCTATTGGAAGATATCAAAATGAGGTATTATGTGATGTGGTACTATTCA
Organism: Vachellia collinsii; assembly: GCA_006871305.1. NCBI lineage: Eukaryota > Viridiplantae > Streptophyta > Magnoliopsida > Fabales > Fabaceae > Vachellia > Vachellia collinsii. The sequence continues at coordinate 5,923 of QFDD01004253.1, read as the reverse complement.
CACCGCAAATGCACGGGTCGTGTCAAGTAATAAAGTGATCAGTAGAGTATCGTTGCCATGGGGATTTGTTTAAAAATCTCAACCAATCAAAAGGCTAGATGCATTCAATCAAGTTGAACAAATTAAACATTTGATGAAATGATAATTTTGAAAACTAATTTCTAAAACTTTAATGTGAAAAAAAACAATTGATTCTTTAATTTCAAGGATGATTTTTGTAGCCTAGGATTATTTCTCCCCCTTGTAATTCATAGCCTTAAAATAACTTCATCTCCTAAATGCTCTTAACATATAAATGTGTTAGTCTAGGATTCTAAAAGTACTTGGAAAAGCTTTCTCAAGTCAAGAACAAGTGTTTGATTCCATTAATTTCTCAATCTCTCGTTACAATTAATAAAACCCAATTTTCAAGCTCCAATCCTAATGTGACTATGTAAGGCTAACAAGTATATCTCTACCTTGCCAACAAAAGCATCCATTCATCATGCAAATTTCAAGTTCCTGCACCATTTTTTTCAAGTTCTACACTCAACCTAGCTCTCTCAAGTATCAATCAAGTGAACCCAGCATCTAAATGGTGATCAAACATTTAGAAGTACTAAGCAAAGAGTAAAATGAACACATATATATATCATTAATGATTAATCACAAAAAGAGAGGAGTATTTAAGAGTTAATCCATACAAGGGTTCAAAATAATCCTAGAATGAAAAGTTTAGCTACTCATTATCAGCCACAAGCTACAAATCCAAAGGAGAATCATAGCCCAAAACAGATTATAAGAGAGGAAAGGGAAAGGAAAGAGAAAACCAAGAGAAGGAGGCTCAAAATCTCTTCCAAAGCTCAATCTCTAGCTCCAAGCTCTTCAAGACCCAAACCCTAGCAGACCCAAACTTCTAAATGCTCCCAAGAAGTGCAGAATGTCAGGCTCTCTCAGGTTTTTGCCTTAAAAATATGATTTTTAGCTCATTACTGGTGTTGTACGTTTTCTGTCAAAATTGGGCCACGGCAGAATTGTTGAGTTGCAGCGGAGTTCGCCTCTGGTTGAAAGTGCACTGCAACCAAGATAGGTGTGCCGCAGCTCATTTTGCCTATGGAAAATAAGTTCTTCACCTCAAATTAATATGTTCTACCCATAAATTAACCTCTATTTCTTCCTTTTTGACTTTCCTAATTTGGTTTTCAATCAACTTTGATCTCCAAATGCTTCTAAGTTAATTCCAAGTGGCTTGCAACATATTCTTTTTCTACCAAAATATACCTTTCAACATGATAAAATTTATAAACTCTTAATAAGCAAGGATAAGAGTCAAAATATACACAATTAAGCAATAATGTGCAATCAAAAACCTCATGTACATTTCCTATCTTTGAGTATTCAAAACATGTACAACAATACCAAAAATGCATCAAAATGTAAGAAATATGCATTAAAATGACATGAGATCCTAGAGGTTAACAGGTACCCACGATAGATTGACAGCTAGCCATATCTTATTAGGTCGTCTATGACAACTTGATAAAAGAGCTCAACATAATGGTCACAAAACTCAATTCTCCTTTGAATATAATGGTAGAAAGGTGAAGTTAGTTCCTCTCAATCCAATTCAATCTTACGACGACCAACTCCACATAAGGAGATCCTTCAAAAAGAAAGGAAAAGTGTATAATGAAGATTCGAGGGTGAATCTTTTCAAAGAAAGAGGGAATGATGGAGATTCAAGAGCTAAGATGTGATGAAGATTATTAGTTTTTTTATTTTAGATATTTTATGTTATATCAATTAATTTAATTCTAGATTTAGTATATTTTTTCGAATAAATCATTTGGATATCAATTAGATGATATTATCTTGTAAAATCCATTGGGAACATCATCTTTAGAATATTGCTTTTTTATATTTTGAGTCATATTAGGGTTAATAAGTTTCCATATTTATAGACACAATTGTATTCAATTATTTCAAAAAGTTGATGAATTAAGAATTTTTCTTTGGCAAGTGTTATCAAAATTTGGTAAATAAGTGAAAGTCCAAGGGTATTTTGGTCAAAATATGATCAAAATTTAAAAAAAAAATTTTAGGGCATCAGCAGATAGAGAAAAATTCATTGATAAGTAAATGATGCCTAGTTTAAGTTAAAATGGCCATAATAACCTTCACGGGAATTTTAAAGGTCATTTAATTTTTAGTTATTTAATAAATAATTAGTCAAAAATAATTATTTAAAATACCTAGAGGTCTCAGATATCTGATCACAGAGTAAGGAAAAATAGCGGTTGAAACAATTTTCCTGATCGGAAAGAAAAGAGCCGGAAAAACCCTGAATTAGGGTTTTCTTTAAAATTAATTAAATACATTCTAGAAAGCAATTTGGGGAGAGAAAAATCATAATAGTATAAGATGAATTTAGGGAATTTTTAATGACCATAAATCAGTTAAGTGATCAAGAAATCACTGAAAAGCATTTTCAGTATCATAAAGCTACTTTATGGAAAGTCAAATTTTTAAAAAGGAAGAGGAAGGGACCACATTTTGCCAAATTTATTTTAAACAAGTGGTAGAATTTATCAGAACAAAGTTATTTTATCAGTCTAAGTGGGATCCACTTTAATTAACACATGTGCCACTTCATTAATAGATCTTTAAGACAACATTCCAGCCCATTTCCAGCACCTTAAGTAGGCCAAACCAAAAGAGAAAGAAGGAGAGAAGGGTGTGGAGCTAAGGGACCAAAAAGGAGGAGAAAATCATCATACAAGCTCAAGGTAAGTGGTGTTTGGTGCAAAATCGTTCATATTCTTGCTCTCTAGATCTTCCTCTTCATTTCTATACACTTGGTTTCATGATTCTTGATGGATATTGGCTGATGGAATTTTGGATTTTAGAGATAGAAAAGTGAGAAAGAGAGGGATTTAGAAGAATCTATTGGTAGAGTTTTGTTCCATGCATGTCAGGGAGTTGATTGGTGTGTGTTTTGTGTTGGTTGATGATGTTCATGAATTTTTGGAATCTTCAAACCCTAGGAGGCATGTTGTCCAATTTTCCATGAGCATGGGAAGTGATGTTTTTGAGCCCCACAATGCATGAGAAGTGGTCAAGGAACAAGAATATGCACTTACATGAAAAGGAAGTTGAAAAATCATTTTTTTTGTTATTTATGGAAAATTTCATCCAGACCTGCACCATAGGAAAGGAATGATTTTTTGGTGATTTTAATGATTTCATTGGATTTAAAATGTAAAATTGTGTAGGGTAGAAGTGAAAGAATGATTTTAGAAGCATTAAACCCATTTTTGACAAGTTTAAGGGCATTATGTCTCTTAAGGGTCAAAAGGGATTTTGGAAAGTTTTGATGAATTTGAAGGCTCAGTAATGACTTAATATTCATCCCAATTGCCTTATATTCTAAGTAGGAAGTCAAATTGAGAAGGAAAGAATTTGGGGTAGCAAGAAGAAGCTTGCAAAGTCACAAGGAAAGTAAAGGAAGTCAAGGTAGCAAGGACTACTAACTTTGCATTAATATGGCCCTTGGTGATTATTTGTTGTTTATGCTATGTTGCATGTCAATTGTGTGATATTTAAATATGTGTTAATGTGCCTTTAACATACCATGGTTATGTGTAAAGTGCTTGAACAATATGAATGTAAGTGTTCATGCATGTTAGCCAAATAATGAATAATTGTCATGCATGTTAATGAATATGTTAGTGTTTTTGCTATGGGGATTTCTTTGAAATCTCATCCTCCCAAAATAACCCTTTTTAAGTCCAAGTGCAAATAAGAGCAAAGGCAAGATGGTAGAGGAGTAAGGGAAGCTTTATGTGAATTATGATGTAATGTAATTTGCTACTTTATGTTAAGTGTGTCTGTGGATTTTGGGAGCATGTGTGTAAATTAACCCCTCTACATATTTTGCGACTTGGATACTCTTGTGTAGGTATGCTAAGTTTGTTAAGGAATTATGTAGCATAGAATCATGTATGCCTAGCTAAAGTTTGAACAAATTAACATTGCATAAAAAGGTTCAACACCCTTGTCAAGACCCCAAATTTAGGCTATTAGGAAAAAAAATAGCAAATGAAGTCCAAATAAAGTGAACTTTCTAGAAAAATATTTCATATGGTAAGTTTTAAAATGAGCCCAAGTCCACTGAATTTAGACATTTATACAAAAGTTATGGCCTCCCAAAGCTAAGAGAAAAACCTGGAAAAATGAAAAATTACCATATAAACAATAGAATTTCATGAATTAAATCATATCAATTGGTAAGAAATTGGACAAAGTGGTATTTTTCCTCTGTAGAAAATTTTATAAACTTCATTTAGAGATTTCAACCACTCAATTTTTTTTTGTAGAATTAGTTATGAATTTTCAAAGTTGGCCCAAAAATATGAATTTTTCTGTCGTGAATAGTGACTTTTGGCTAACTTTGGAATTTCATTTCTTTGTTCCATTTCAAGTTTGAAAAGCACTAGAGAAGTTTAGTAGTGGTCTCTAATAAAGTGTAAGAGGAGACAAGTGAGATGTCACAATGTGTCACATAGAGCCAGGAATTCGGTCTGGCCTTCCACGGGTTTGGGCCTAAATGAAGAGTGAGAAGAAAAATGAACACAAAGATTGATCCTGGTTCGGATGTCCAATCCTCAGAATCCTTTGAGCTTTTCAAATCCATTAATCAATAAATATTACAACAGCATAGAAGGAAGACACTCCCCCTTCCTAACTCAATTCAACCCACTGACACTTTTGTTCGTGTCTTTCACACTCAAGATTCTCCAATCTTGAATAACTCTCACAGAATCAATGTTTGTAAATGAATAATCTCCTTTCAGAGAATTAAATGATGAACATTGAAGCACTTATGACTAAGAGAATGAAAATAGAGGAGGTAGATGAAGAACAATAAATTTGATTTCCAGTAGTTGCATTCTCTATCTTCTGAACTTGAATGCTTCTCCTTTTATAGTTGGGAAGTATTAATTATATGTTAAAAACACTTAACAGTGAGATAGAGTAATGATCCTATCATTCCTCTATATCTTTTGATGTCAAAGTCCTTCCCGCTCACGTCTACATCAAGTAAGGCTATGGAACTCATGGGGGTGTCAACACTTCTGCATTGTTCCATTCCAAAATTCTTCAATAGTTCCTTTAAGTATTTAGTTTGGCTTATGAAGATTCCATTCTTCCTTTGTTTGATCTATAGTCTAAGAAAGAAGTTTAATTCTCCCATCATAGACATCTCAAACTCTCCCTGCATTGTCTTGGCAAACTCTTGACAAAGATCATTGTTAGTGGCTCCAAATATAATATCATCAACGTATATTTGAACAATGAGAACATCAGAGTTAATATGTTTAATAAACAAAGTTGTGTCTACTTTCCCTCTGACAAACCTTTGTTAATAAAAATTTTGCTCAACCTCTCATACCAAGCTCTCGGAGCTTGTTTTAAATAGTAGAGTGCTTTCTTCAATTTATAAACATGATTTGGTTTTGAAATGTCTTCGAAACCAGGAGGTTGTTCAACATACACCTCTTCCATAATAAAGCCATTTAGAAAAGCACTCTTAACGTCCATTTGAAAAAAATTTAAAATCTTTGATGCAAGCAAAGGTAAGAAGTACCCGTATTGCTTCCAATCTAGCTACTGGTGCATAGGTTTCCTCATAATCAATTCCTTCTTCTTGATTATAACCTTTAGCCACCAGTCTAGCTTTGTTTCTGGCAATTACTGCTGATTCATCAAGTTTGTTTTTGAATACCCATTTTGTTCCAATGACGGGATGGTCATTAGGATGGGGTACTAAGTCTCATACTTGATTTCTTTCAAATTGGTTCAATTCTTCTTCCATTGCAATAATCCAGTCATTGTCAGACAAAGCCTCTTCAACATTTTTGGGTTCAATTTCAGAAATAAAAGC
>QFDD01004252.1:0-14533 GCA_006871305.1 Vachellia collinsii | reverse complement strand
TGTCTTTGCAGTCAGTCTTACAGGAACTTTTTGTTTTCCCCCCCTTGAATAAATTGGCTGAGCGAGTTTTTTAATTTCATACAGTAGAGGTAGTTCTGCTAATGTTTTCATTATTTTGCTTTTCTTGTTTCTTTTCACATCTTTCTTTTAATCCCCTTCATCCCAATGTACTTGAGTCTTTTTTGTCAGTCTTATTACTCTTAGTAGTACAACCATAAGCACTATCATGTTCCTTTATGTATTTTTTGACATTCATGCTTTGCTTTGTTTGGGGGCATTTCTTACTTTTTACATGTTGTGTCTGTGCTCCATTGGTTGTTGATGCATTTGAAAGTTATTGTCCAAATTTGTATTTTCATGTCTTGAAATGAAACTCTGAGTTCATTTAGCTCTCTGTCATTTTTCAGTTATATTGAAATTTAGAAGTTTATATATTGTGCTGAAAGGAAGTAAAAAAGTTTCTTTCTTCGGTAGTGAGCAGAATTGAAGTGCATCTCGTACTTTATTTTTTAACCTTAGATAAAAGTCTAGAAGCCAATGGAGCAGTAAACAACTATAAGCTTTCGAAGTTTCTTTCATAGTAAGGTCAAACAATCATTACCCAATAAGATGAACGTGGATTTTTATTTCCCCATCATAACTTCAGGGGGGAATTTGTTTGGAATTGTTCTGTCTTCCTGTTGATTTTTTTCCCCCTGAACTAACTTTTTATGCTATGTTTTACTAATCATGCTAATAATACTGCTCATTTCAGAGCTCGAAATTTTTGGTAGAATTTATCAAGGACTACAGTATAGTGGCTCGAACACGGCAAATTTCTTCTGCACAAGGGGCAGTCTTTTGTTATCCAGCATACGTTGTAGTCTTTCTGATTCATGTACTTTCTCGTGATACTGGCTTTCCATCTGAAGGCTGTCAAGATGAACAATTGTGTGCTGACCTCTGTAGGTAATGCATCCTTTACATGTTGCATTTCAGTTGTACTAATTATGGCACACGAATGTTAGTCCAAAATTAAGTTGGCGATACATGGAATCTGCTCCTTTGCAGTCCACTCTATATTTTCATGCAGGCATTAGTCAATTCAAGTATTGTTGATGGAGACCAGGACCTTGTAAATGATGCTGTATTATATCTGTTTAGCATTTTACGAGCTGTCAGAAAAGCTGAGGATGCTGTTGATGCGCAGATGACAACTGTAAAATATTTTTAATATTTTCCCCATGAATTAATTCCTATCTCAGCGATGTTGTATGCTTATTGTGGTTCATAATTTTGCAGAAGCTGCATATGCTGGCTGACATCGGCATATTTATTTTAAATGCACTAAAACACGGTGAAATTTCTGCATCCCAAGCCCCTGGACAAATTTTGCTGCCTTCGTCGTTATATAAAATGAGTTTTGAAAAGAACAATGTAAGTTTTCTGGAGGGCTTGTCTTTGTTTCCCAAAAAAAGAATTGCATGATACCAACATTTTTCTACTGTTTATGCTGGTCTGTTTATGTGACTTCTATTGCAAGTTTTTATGTGATTTATCTGTGATGTGCAGGCTAATCCCAGAAAGTCTTATTTTGATGAATGCTTTCTGAGTGGCGTCTTGCAAAAACTCAGATCATACGTCCCTCAGGCATGTGTTCAAAAGGTACGTTTCAGTTGGCCACTGTAGGCCTCAAATAGTCTTTTTTGTCTATAAATATAATTTTCATGTGGTTGTTTTTCTCCCGGTTATCAGCCTCTTAGAACTCTTAAATATGGTCGCAAGTGTCAAGAGGATGCTCCAAAGTGCAATCTTAACACATACATTACATCCAATTTGGCATCTAGCAAACCGGATGATTTGTTATGGAGGGAAACGACACGTGTGAAAACTGTAAGGCCTAATATCCCTTCAGGGAAAAGGGGTGAAAGTGCTGTTTCTTCCAATAACTCTGGGTCAGTTGGTTTGCAAGAGTGTTCCACTATTCATAGGCAACGGAATATTGCATCTGAACCTTGTGAAAGAACACTGGAAGGGAACCAACTTTCATACCGTGGTTCTGTGAATTCTCCGGTTGAATCACAGGTTTCAACCCGCAAGTCAAAAAGGATCTCTGCTTCTTTGATAGAGAATGCTGGGAGAAGCGAAAAATGTACTGGTCAACCTTCCAAGCGACCCAGAACCAACCTCAATGATTCTTGTGGCACAAAGGTTTGTTGGACATTCTTTCAAGTGTCAAAAAGTTAAATCAATGAATAATATTTTGCGATACTTGTATTTTAAGTGGAGATATTTCAAGTGATGGAAAATTAGTCTGGCAGCGGCAAAAATAGCTTCTTCTTCCTCCTCCTCCTCCTCTATCCCTTATTTGAGCATGGAAGACTATGAAGCTTGAGTGCTTTTAAATTTGAGTTATATCGATACTAGTATATACCATATAGTATTTGGATATTCCAAAATAAGTAAGGAGAATAATTAGGTACAAGTAAGAGAAATATTATTTAACAAGTCCTTAATTATCAACTTTCACTTGTTAATAATGTCATTTTCACTTGTCAGATATTATTTCCTTCTACTTGAGACCTAATTGCTATTCTTCCTATTTAATGTTTTGATTTTAATACATATTGGATAAATTGTAATTTTGCTTCCAAATTTGTAACCCTTGATCTTTGAGATCTGAAATTAAATAAATTTGATATCATATACCGTTGAAGTTATATGAACTTTTTAAGATTAGAATAAGAAACTTATATATCTATTTTGATTTATTATATATCATATATTCATTATCTATTTTTTATTCTAGTAGGAAGTGTCATTAATTATTAGATATCCTTTATTTAATTAGTATATGATGGTATTTTCAAAACAACCTCGTCTCATGCCTCCACGTGCAACTTTATCCTCATCTTTAATGTCTGTCTTGGTCTGCGATTTGGTGTCTATGCCCCCCCCCCCTCAATTTTTTTTAGCGGAAATTTCTATCCCTTTTAATATCACAGTGTTGCTTGAAGATGTTCACTTGTTGAAACAAATGAATGACATTGGCAATTTTTCTTAGAAGGAAGATGTACTGGCAGACCGTTCAAATCAATGTCACTTATGGCACTGGTGAGTTGAGTTTCTGAACTTTTACTTCCTAGTCAATTTGTTCATTTTTATAAAAGAGCTACAAATCAGAGTTTCCTCGTAATGCACATTTTGTGAGTGTATCCTCATAGTGTTTATTTTGCCTCTTCATTGAAGTCTGGCTGCTGAATAACATTTTTGCGGTAGTCTATACTCCCATTTACTTGCCCTCTTGCGTTAGTGTTGCCATCTGAGGCTTTTTGCGATTAATTCTTGACATTTTTCATCGGTATGTCCTATTTTAGCATGTCATGTTTTTTTTTTTGGCCAGTTTTACATGGGAATGCCTCCTTCATTTTGCAGTGACCCCGGGAAACATTCCTACCTTGGCGGGCTAAAGGAACCTAATGCTAGAACAGGAAGCAAAATAACCAACAAGGGAACATCACTTGACAAAGAAAATGGTGGGCAATGTACCAAATGAATTTAACATTACTTGTCAATAACCTAGCGGCATGAAAGCATTTATGCAAGTAGGAGTTTACATATTCAATCTCATCTGTAACTTTATGCCCCTTCTAAATAAATTAAAAAAAAAATTAACATTTATTAACATTAGCTGAAATGATTGTTTGCAATTTTCATATTATCGTGATATCCTCTACTATAGTAAGAGGTAACAAAAGGAATAAGTTCCAAGAAAGTGAAGATGCATCGATTTTACTTTCATTAAGATCATGAGAAGGCTGCATTCATGCACATGGATACTTTGGTATCAGATCGGAGGGTTCATATTGGCATCGTAATTGCGAAGGGCTACCAACTTGGAGGGTGGTTCTAATTTTATTTATACCTGAAGTCATCAAGAATATTTGTCCTGATCCTGAAAGTACACGGTTCTCTGGTATCCTGCCTCCCACCCCCCAAACAAAAAAAAAAGTTGTTCTTCTTAATGTTATACAATAGGAAATCAAGTCAAATCAGTTTCCTCTTTTCCCCAATTTTTTTTTTAAATCATGCGAGAATCCTTGTAATAATGCTGAAATGTCTTTTTGCAGCAAATGAGAATGGAAGTGGGGCATCTGCGGGGACTTCAGAATCAGAAGTTTTAAATACAGATGAAGAGGCCATGAATCGCTTGGTATCTTTACATTGCCTCCAGTAAAACCTGTGTTTTCATGGAAATTTTAATCTGCAAGGACGCTTGTCTAGCTTCACTTCCTTTGATGTTGGCTCTGTCTGAAATATATTCATATTTGCAGGTATCCCGGTCAAGGAGAAAAGGATAGACTAAAAATTGACGTTGGCGACTTATGTTATCTATGTTGATAGTCTCAACTTTTGCCTCATTGGGTTCTGTAAAATATAACTGCCTGCCATGTTAATGAGAGGCCTTTGAATTACTTAGGTTACCTTGTAGTAGTTCACGCAACCAGAGCTTCATGGCGCTCGCGGTAACGAGTGCTTCTTGTTACACATTACTTGAAAATGCGATTAATTTCGCTCTGTTTTTTTTTTTTTTTTTGCCAAAGAGTTTCGCACATTTTATAACAACCGATCATGCAATCATGTAGATGACTAACGCCTCATTTGGAGTTGTGGAAGACTTTTCCAAGGAAGTGGAAATGGAGATTTATTTAATAAGTTTGGTATGTGTATGAGTGGAAAATAATTTTTAATAAGTTTTTAACTACATGAAAAGATTAATGCCCTGTTTGGTTTGGTTGGTTGGAAGTGAGGTTGGAGAAGATGAAGTGGAATTAATATTTTGAGTTGTTTGATAGCATGAAACTCTTTCATAGAATCCACTTCTATCATTTTTTTATGGAAGTGGATTCTATTAGCCCCCTCCAGGAATTGGGTTCCACTTTCTGAGAATTGATATCATGACCATTGTACCCCTTCATTCCTCAACCCTCAATGACACTCAGCGGAGGTCGTCGCAAGGACTCCAATGAATCTAGTGAACATGATGGAATATAGCGATGAGTCTAGTCAAGGCGATGGTGAACGGCTTTGACTCCTTTAAGAACATGATGGGGATGGTGATGATCTACAACATGGTTGGCAACGAGGTTGCATCTCCTTTATCCTTCAATCTGCAACGCCATTGGCTGCACTAGTAACAGCGAGTACCTACCTCCACCAGTGACAATGATGATCTACCTCTATGATTTGCAACGTCGATGGCTACCTCGATCTGTAATACGGTTTGGGATGGATTCCTTTTATATTTTTGAACTAGATCTGGATCTATTCTTTGATTTAGAGACTCAACCAGGATTTGTGTATTTGGATTGATTTTTTGGTTGAATTTGGATTTGGATTGGTTGTTCAGGTTTGTAACAATGGTGATTTATTGCCATTCATGGTGGTGGCCGTCGATGCAGTGCAGGGGGTAGAGTTTTTTTTTTAGTGGTGAAGGGGATTTTGATATTTTTATATTCTAAATATATATTTTAATTAAAAATTATGATTCGCACCTTTCAACCTCTAAAATTGTTTTGTTTTTAATCCAATTGTTTTGTTTTCTGTCATTAATATTTAGTTACGCTCTAAAATTATGTTTATAATAAAATAGTATTCATCAATAAATGTATAAAAATATCAAATGGAATATCTAATCATAAATATTCCAGATTTAACTAATTAAATTTTTATAAAATATAAAATGACTAATAAAATAAAATATAATTTTTAAAACTATATTATTATTTTAATATAACTGATATGATCTGAGTTGATTTTAATCTAACCCACTCATCTTTAAATCATTACCTCAACTAATTCACAATCCGATCAATTTTTTGAACCATTGTCGTGAAGATCAAAAGGAAAAAATTGCAATTCGCTGGCTACCATTGCACTGAGCGAAGCACCAGAGCCAACCGGGGAATCAACCATTTAAGCAACAATTGTATTTTTTGATGTAATTTCTAATTGTTAGCAAGTATATGCAATAATAACGCTTAAACCATTTGAAATTTATTTATTTATTTATTTTTAAATAGATGAAATATGAGGCCTATTTGCATCAGTGTTAACAAACAAAATTTACGTAAATCAAAATAAAACCTCTTTCACGTATTTACTTTATAGATTATAGATCATGTTGAAAAAATAATTTCTACTATTAATCTAAATAAGCAGATTATCAATATCTTCAGCTTCTAGGGGCGCGTCTGATAGCTTTTGGATTAACGCATATTTGTACCTAATGCTATGCTAACAGCTGTGGATTGAACAAGTTAACTTATAAAATTACATGGACTGGTCTGTTTATTAAGTCATCGCACTATTTGGACAATAAAAAACTCAGTATGATTTTTCCTAAAAATTTTACAATTCCATCCTCACTTCACTTTTGGATCATATATCTTTGTTTAGGTTGTACTGTGGACGTTGATTTGGATCGTGGATATGAAAGATAGGTGGATGGTCAAATTGTAATGTAAAAGGGGGCCTATATATCGTTGAAATTTTAGAATTATACTGTATTGTTAAATTTTCAACAAGTGTTTGGATTTAATATTATTGATTTTTTGAGTGGTGTTTGTAATGACTGGAAGATAAATATTGAATTGGTAGGAATTGAAAATTCTGCTAAGATGAGTAGGGTGTTCATCTCTAACAGAAAGCCGTCAAACTTTAAAGAGGGATTTTATTTTTTTTTTAAGAAAAAACATAAAATACACAATATTGTACCTTTTTGAGGTTGCAAAATAGTACAATACCTCTTGGAATCATCCTTTGTAATTCAACTCGTGATTCATCATGAGGCAATAAAAATATACGTTAAATTAGAATCACCACCCATCAAGGCAAAAGGTTCAGATGCGCACCCTGCCAATTTTTTAATGGACAGAAAAATCCAGACCCGAATTCATATAATTGTCAGGAATTGTTTTCCAGTTATTAAATCGTAATTTATGTGTTGGGTCGACAAAAAAGTTTGAGAAAATCCCAAAAAATACATATTGAATTTGGAAATTCCATAAATATCAGATGAATAAGTGCAATAATAGATAGGGGAGAAGGTAATAACATAGGATTTCAAATTTGAATTGAAATGATCAAACTGACTAATAACTTTTTGAAATTCGGTTGTGACTTCTGTAATGATTTTGATAACATCTTCATTTAGATGCATATTCCCTTATTCTGAGTTGGCTTACAATATTTCTTAGCAAGCTGGCCACTTTTTAAAATTCAGTGACAATTTCTGCAATGATTTTGACAACTCCATACTTGGATATAGATGCTCTCATTTTGAGTTGGTTGATGATATTGCTTAACATATTAACCATCCTTTTTAAACTCAATAGTTATTTCTATAATGATTTTGATAACATCTTCAATTGAATGTGGATGCCCATAATATAAGTTGGTTAATAACATTACTTAACATATAGATTATTTTTTCAACTCAATAACAACTTCTGCAATGATGTTATATTATTGAAGGTCAATTAGGCCTTTTTCCTTGAATTTTGAAATGCTAGATTTTTTCATTCTCCTTCGTCTATTCTTTTACTTATTCAGTTAATCTTGGGTTAGAGGGCAAATTTGTCCCGGAAATATTCACAAAGTTACACTGGGTGTCCAAAAGTTTTTTGAAGTACAATTTTACCTTGAAAGTATACGAAACAGTACAATATTATCATTTCTGTTAAAAAAGTTAAGTTTGACCATTTGTTTACTGAATTAAAATTTTAGTTGACCGTTAATTGGTTGTTTACATCCGTTAGGATTAGGGTGACATTGCTCTATTTTGTGTACTTTCAGGGTTAAATTACACCTCAAAAAACTTCTGAACATCCAGTGCAACTCCATGAACACTCCTGGGGTAAATTTGCCCCTTAACCCTATAATCTTTTTGGGATTTCCAAATTTAAAAGGTATTTTTTGAGGATTTTTATATAAAGTTTTGATATTCATGCAATCAAAGGGTGTTAATTGCAATCATGGGTATTTTGTGGACATTTTTAATTTTTATCATAGTTTAGTGGGTCAAATAGGTCAATACAACTAACTCGTTTGGTGACCATGGTTTTTTCTTTCTAAATATAAGTATTATGTGAATTGAGCTATTATTTGATATTAAATATAACCCATCTTTTAGCATAAATTTAAATATAATCCAAAGATTAGTTGATTATATTAGACCCTGCGAATAAAATGGTTAGTCTTTCAGCCTTATTTGGGACAACGTTAAGCAGAGAAGAAATCATGTTTAATGAGGAAAAGCCACGTTTAAACTCCACCATAGCGTTTGGATCGGCTTTATGTTGGAATGGTTTTTTTGGGCCAAAAGCTACACCACTGTGGTAGCCATTTTGAGTTGCTTCTTGCATCATAGTTAGGAAAATAAAAGACATAAGGGGCATAAAGAAAAAAGAATAGGAGGCATAGCTAATCCGCAAAGGGGTATTTGATTTTATTTCTATCTGGAAATTATCATAATTTATATGAATTACTATCTTTGATTTATATTATAAGAGTCAAATGACTTTTTAGGAGAGATTATAAAAGCTAAATAAATAAATAAATAATAATAAATATAATTGTTTATGTATTAAATATTTTTATCATTTTATTTTTTATCCAAAAATTATTACAGTATATAAATAACACACATACACACTCGTAGATTAACTTTATTTTAAATTGTCTTTCACTTAAACCTACTTCTCAAATATCTATTTAAACAGATTTTAATTTTACAAAAATTTATTTTTATTTCCTTCAATTCAAATATAAATTTTAACTTTTACCTTAACTTCGTCTTTCTAAAAATCATTTTTATTAAAAGTTACATCCACCATCCACTAATCCAAGCGGATCTTAGCTCCCCTGACCATAGTTGTTTAACCGGCGTCCTATATTGGGTTAGCGTGAGCCCATCCCATTTACGAAACCGGGTTGGCGGCTTCAGCTGGTTTACCGTACTGGCCAGGCCGATGACTCCCCCGGCCTGCGAACTTTCATGAATGATCTGAAGGAGATGGAGCTCTTTTCCCGCAAAGAATGAAGACGATCATCTAGCATCTGTGGTCCTTTTCTCAAACTTCTCAAGATGGCGCATCTCACCACCGATTCCCCCATTTCTCGTAGCATAGTTCGTGCTTTCTTGGACTTTCTCAGCTCAGGTATTCATCTTCCGCTTTTGCTTCATAACCCTCTTCTTTCCCTTCAAAGTCTGTACTTTCGCGTAGCTGCTGTACTGATTGTTGACCCAAGTGGAAAAGTTGATATTATATTCTGTTTCGGTAGGAAACAAATTTCATCTGCTTTCGAATTAGGTGGCTTGTTTTCTCTTTTGATAGTTTGCTTCATGTGGAACAGTCGAACCTGCCCCTGGCGTTGATGTTGAAGGGCTTGAGGTTGCTAGGGAGTGTTTGACTGAGGTGTTTAAGCTTAACACATCTCCGACAGATGTTCATGCAACATCTGTTTCTTTGGTCGACATATTCAAGTCCCTGGAATCAAGCAAGCAATGTGAAGCTAGTCAGTCAGATGCTGGTAAACAACCGGATGACATGGATGCATCGGGTTCATCTACTGCCCACTATGCTGATCATACACAAAAACATTCCGAGGCACGAAATCTCCGGTTATTTTGCATCGATAAGTTTTTTTATTTTTTTTATTTTTGAGTTATGGTGATTCAATCTTGTCCTCCTCCCAACCTCTTTCGAAAACATGAGTGGATTGGGTGTTCATTGTAGGCGTTAAACTTTACACTTTTTTGGTATTATGTTTGGCCAGCAGTTCACGTTTGGTTATATGTTTATAAAATTATCTTCCTATTTGTCCACACTTCAAACTTTTTGGTATTTTCTTTTGGATGGGAAATTTTGGGTAGTGACACTCATGCATCGTCTTGTATGGAAGGATGTGAACAGTTATCCTGGTAGTTATGGTTGGTGACATCATGCCAGTTGTATTGCAAGATCACTAGATTAACTGGCGAGAGAGTATGATATGGAAATAGTGTTGCCCTTGTAGGTGAGAAGACTGAGCTCAATAAGGGATTTGTAAATAGAAAACACGTTTGGAATTGCTAACTGTATCAGTGAGATTTTCTTTCTATTGACTGGGTCTTTAGTCTGTGAACTATATCGTCTAGTGTTCCATTCTACTTTTAGTGCCTGTAGTTTATGGCTTTATATGCTTGTTTACTATTAGAGAACTGAATCGATTGGGAAACTTCAAGGCCCAATTAAGCAGCTAAATTGTTGTTTTTTGCCATAAAATTTTGCGAATTCATAAGCAACTGCATTCACCACGATAATTTTTTCTCTTGGTCATGTAACTACACTTTTAATTTTCCCTTGCAAGGCATCACTATGCATGTCAATGAAACTTTGGTTTTTGGTTCTGATTTTGTTAAGCAATTTCTTACTTAATAGGATGAAGATTGGACTCGAGCATCTCGCACGTTTGGTAAGTTAATCGTTTCTGCTGTATTATATACTATTCATTATCCTCATCCATCTAATTAGAGTAGGTTTCAAATGAGTGGTGGTCTCAATAAGACAATTTCTTGCTGTACAAATTTTTTATCAAACGAATTTATACTTTCTAATGCACACACTTCTATTATTATCTATGGTAACTTAGACAAGCTCTTTGGTTCAGACTTAAGAAGGCACAATACTTGATTCTTTTAGCTCTATCTCCATTGGAGACAGTTACTTTGCGCCTGCCATCATATTGTCTGTGGTTTCTGCTGTTGTCCAATAATGTCGGTCCAGATTTCATGCATGATCACCACAGTGGTTTGTAAACTTTTATAAATGGAGGGTTTCATTTAGCTGATGACAGACTTAAATAAAGTGTTCACTTACACTAGCTCTCACCAAAATGGAGATTTGGATTAATCATTCTTGATGTTGAACTGAACTACTGGCTGTATACTTAAAAGGTATAAAATAATAGAGTTACATAGATATTTTCTCTATTTTTGACAGGAGTTTCCAAAGATGAACTGTGCGGGCAATTCTTTAATGCTCTGGAGAAAGCCCATTTCTTTAGGACAAATCCTGATGGAACTGATGACCCAGTGCAACTGGAGAAAGCATCTCGTATATTTAACGATGCTGTAATGGTATGTCATACTATTTGATGAATATCCATATGGTTCTATCGATGTTAAAACTCTAAGGAATGATTTGGAAGATCTAAAACCCAAACGCTGATGTCCACCAAGTATCCTTGTTCATTGGTTTTAATTCGCCACTTTTCTTCCTTCATGCACATTTATGTATCATCATTCTAGCTTTGTAATAGCAATAATAGTGGTTGTAATAAATTCTTTACTTCTCTCTAAATATTCTAGTTTAATAGTGTGATCAAGTTGTACCATTATCATTAATGATTTGAAATTGAGAAGTCAGTGTTCATGGTTATAGACCACAAAGAAGGAAAAACGTTTTTCAAAATTTGAGGAGTTACAACTTCTAACTTTCTAGGTAATCAACATAAACATCAAAACCTAGATCACCTTGCTAATAACTGCTTGTAAATGGTGGATAAGTTTGCCACCAACTTGAACGTTGGATTGATCCTTGGGCTTTAAATATGGTATATGTAATCTGTACGACAATGAGAAGAAGCTAACAAGTGCTTGCCTTTGTATTTGATGTTCGCACTGTCACAATATGTGGGAACTTAGTTATGCACTTGGCTGTTTTACACTCAGATATGCTTTTATTCATTGTAATACTTAAGTCTGTTTGTTTCTAAGTTTAGTCAGGTCATTGTATAATTTTACTACTACCTATTATCTTTTATTATATGGTTCCTTTGAAGTTCTATCTGCTGGTCTAGTTGACTCTGATCAGAGAATTTCCTCTGCCTTGTAGGAGATGGAAAGATCTCAGTGTCAGGAGTTTAGTCTAAAGAACTTGGCTGAATTGCTAAAATCACTAGGTATGATAAGAGGGTTTGACTCAGGGAAGCTGGATTTGACTTTACGTTCTTGTGCGGAGGGAAATTTACTCCTCTCTCTCTGACATGCGCACACAAAACATGAATGTTATATGTATCTGTAACCCTTCGTTGCCTTTGAGATGCAAAGATAATTTCTTTTTAAGAAAGTTGCAACACATTTCCAATATCTGTCTACAATCTGTGTATCATGACCAAAAAATGCCTGTATATTGAGCTGTTGATTGGGGTGATAGAATCAATGTAAAATTAAGCATACGAAGTATTGTCAAAGAATAACTATACAGTGGTTAATCTTTGCAGGCTGATTTAGTATTTAATTTTTGGTTTTTATTTCAGGTAATAAGGCAATGCAATCCAAGAGATATCCTGATGCAATTGATTTGTATAGTTGTGCGATTGCACTTTGTGAAGAGAATGCTGTTTACTACTGCAACAGGTAAAGAGGCTTATACTGAATTCTCAACTATAGAATCTGTTTCCTCTATAGATTTGAAGTGCATGAATGTGAATTTTGGTGTGGATGCTACCTAAAAAATACTTCGGTGTCTCCACTTTTGTTTTTCCATCATGTTTAGTTTCAGTGAATATTAGAGCATCCAAAGTATCTGTTTGGGTTGTATTCGGATAAACTTATATTTCTTCCAAGTATTAAAAGAAATAAGCTTGCTATCTTACCTGAACGAGTGTCAAATGTTTCCTGGATTTGTTATACAATTTGCAGAAACTGTTCTTATCATGGAGAAGGCATATCAAGTGGATTATGAAAACTCAACTAATTTAGACATCCTCTCCCGTTAAGAATGATGGTAAAGCTGTTATAGCACACCCAATGCATATTTGTCTCACAGCAAAAAAGATACACATGTTGTGTATACATTATTTGTGCGTTATCCTAAGTTTAGCTTAAGTTTAAACAATAACTAGGGTTATCTTGACAAAACTACCTATTTATCCTAACTAAGTTATCCTAGAGGGTTTAACCTATAACTAATTCAGATTACCTAAGCTTTTGTGTTCAAAGTTCATTATGATATGACTGACGCTTCTTTATGTCTCTGTTGTCTGTCAATCAACTTACTTTTTTTATAGCACCAGATGTATACGGGCATTGTCCTTGTAGCCTTTTCTGGTTTTTGATTATTCTCTCTGCAAAGGATCCTTGCACAAATACACAGGGATTTGAGGTCTATGCTGTATTAATGATTTTTTCTTTCTTGTTTACTCCCCCTTCTTTTGTGGGGTTTGATACCTTTTCCTTTGCTCTATTTGTACTCTTCTTCTGTGTGCATCATCGTTTAACCAAAAAAGAAAGCAATGATTTTTTATCTGGTTTGGAAGACAATTTGTTCTTGTGCGATAGCTGTTTGGTTTAGAAAATCTGGAGGCCTTGTATCATAATGCGCTGAGTATGTGATGCATTCTTTGTTATTATGATGTGTTAGGGCAGCTGCTTACACTCAAATCTACAAATATACAGAAGCAATCCAAGACTGTCTTAAATCTATTGAGATTGACCCGAATTATAGCAAGGCATACAGTCGACTGGGTTTAGCATATTATGCCCAGGGAAATTACAGGGATGCAATTGATAAAGGGTTTAGGAAAGGTTGGTGTGATATTTTATCTCTCTTTTCACTTTTCCTTGTCAGCGATACCATGTATTTATTTTGGACTCAAGAGAATGGTGGCTTTACCTTTAAAGCAAAGTTCCTTTAACACTAGGAAGCTATTACTATCTACTGTTGCAAATATAACATTGTGGACTTGTAGCACTAAAAACAATGTTTCAGTATGTATACTGTACTTTGGCCCAAAAAAAAAAGTATATATACTGTACAGGGAGAGTAAAAAATATGTATTGAGATTGGAGTCACAATAATTAGGAAACGAAATTAAAAAACAATGCCTATGATTAGCCTCTAACAACAACACCAACAAATGGATCTCAATCTATGAGCTTTTATTCATTATAGCAGCTTCATGAATTCTGGCCCCATACTTGTTAAATTGTTAGCTCTAGTGTTTCTGTTAATTATGATGCTTTATGTCTGCAGCCTTGCTATTGGATCCAAATAATGAGTCGATTAAAGAAAACATACGGGTGCGTTAGTTAATTTCTTTTTTATTAGTTTTTTGCCTAAAATATTATTATTTATTATCTTCTTTCTTATCTTGCTATTCATTATGAAATTAATTAACCACAGGTAGCCGAGCAAAAATTGATAGAAGAGCAGCATCGTGCAGGTCATAGTCAGGTATTATCCATTTTTTCAATCTTAGTGCTTCATTAACTATTCTTAGGTTTTAATTTTGCATTCTATACTGTGTGGTTCTGGAATGTGTTGCAGCATTAGTAATTTTGAATGGTCTATGCTTGATTTTTCCAGAAGCCTTGTCTTTTTAAAAAAACGAATTATTATTAATTAATTATTAATTGCAGAGCAGCTACAAGCTACTTCATCTGATCAAATACATGATCAATGGTGATACTTCATGTAGATAGTATCTATAGAAGTCAAATCATGGC
>QFDD01004251.1:0-13599 GCA_006871305.1 Vachellia collinsii | reverse complement strand
GTTCTTTTTTATTGTCAAAAGGAGGCTGCAGGCACACTCTGAAAATTCTAGTTCAAGTCCATCGTTTGCGTATTCACATGCCGACATCAACTTTACTGCATTTTTCTTGGCCAATATTTCTGCCTACTTATTTTATCACGCCATAATTGAATTTCGCGAATCAGTTTAGGGTTACATTGTGTTCTATAAAATCTTACTTTAAACCAAGGACGCTGCTCATAAATACAGGGCTTTGCTCGCTTTTTAACTTGTTTAAAATTATTGATCTGTCCATACATTTCTCCCCTTTGACTTTCTTCTCTTCCGACACAGCTTCCCTTTGACTTTGCTAAGATATTTTCCACGATTTTGTACGGAGCTTCCATCTTGGTGTGAGTCTCAATGATATTTTGTTTATAATTTGTTTGCCAACACTTTAGAATAATTTTTACATAAGTCGAATCAAAACTACTCTCACATACTTACTTTAGATTGCGTACAATCATTTTTTAAAAGTTAATCCAAATAATGTAGACAGTATTATTTTTTAAAACAATAATGTATGGCCTGTCAACTTGCTCGAACCTGCTAAGCTCAGAGTACTTTGTTCGGAAAAAAGGCTAAGATCAGACAAGTTAAAATAAATTTTTTTTTTTTAACCGCGATTGTGGGGTATGTATAAAGTTTTACGTAAGAATATAAGCTCATCTGATTTACGCCAGTATAAAGTTACGAAGTACGCGTGATACTAGTCAGGGACGGCGTGAGTACTACAGTTCACGACAAGGCTTAGTATGAAAACCTGATTAATTCTCTATGACTTAACTTTTCGGTTTTATTCCAATTCCAAAATTCGTCTCTGACCATATGTTGAGGATGAATTCCACACAAGTTTTATCTTTTATAGCATATTTGAAGTGGAGGGATATGAAAACGTAACATAATGTTTAATAAGTGATGAACAATCCATAGCGGCTTAAACATCAGTCCTAAGCTTTGCTCGGTCGGTGTCTCCCGTTTTGACCCTTTTCCCTTCCAAAATTACTTTAATACTGCAGTAAGTCTTGTTGCTCCACTCGTGACACCTCAGGGATCGAGAGCCTGTGCTCTCCATATGTCAAACTTCTTCCCCATGCTAATTAACAACGAAATAAACCGAGGGGAGACTGACGTTATGAGAAGTTGCCCAAGGAAAAGCAAGATGATCAGCTTCTTATTTTATTTTTTGGGCCTGATGTGAATGTGGGGTTTGATTATTATGTTTGGTGGAGATGGACAGCACGTGCAGGAGTTTGAAGACAATAATTGAAATCATATGGAATGGGCTCATGATATAATGATTCGTCAACCAAGTTTTGAATCGAACAGAATTACCCTCCGGTAGTCAAAACCACATCACAGCACAATAACGTGAAATGGTAAATTAATGGGAAGCAACCAAAGCAGAGTGAGAGAGAGATTGTCATGTTCTTTTTGGGTGTGGAGGCATGTCAATGGCCAACAGGCACAACGAGCCATCCGACACACAACCCCACTTCCGAACAATGGAGAGATGAATTAATAGAAAATTGAAACAAAAAATAAATAAAGGGTTTTGGAGATGTGTTATTGATTGAGTCTTCAAAATGGAAAAGAAAATGACTTTGCGTCAATGGGGACCTCACCCACTCAGTCATAAGGGCATCGACTCAGTGCAATGTGTTGTCCATGTTCCCACAAAAAGCCATCATAATGCGCTTTAGACCACAATCTTAGCTTTCTCCAGAGGACCAACTTCATTTGACAATTCAAAATCATCACTTGAGGATCGATGTTCTTTACCTCCTTTATCATACGTACGCCTTTTCCTTTCCCTCCTCCTTTATTTTTCATGTTTATTAATCATCCTGCTCCTTCGGTTTTTGCATGACGTTCGATGGTCTCAATAAAGTGAATATAATCCCTCAGTTTCTCGTCTCCGCTGAGTTGTTTACTGTAATTGGTGGTGTTTTTCCCAATCAATGGGCGGTTATTATCAGTTAAGTGAGAATAATTTTTCACATTACTGGAAACATACCTTAGGTGCACGGCAGGTTGGTCAAAATTTGGTGAGCCCGATTGGTTGGTGATTTTTGTTTTTTAACACTGAAGCCAGTAGTTTTCATGTAGCTTTGAAACAGAGGTGTTTATTCAAAAAAAAAAAAAAAACAGAGGTGTTTAATAAGTAAGAATTGTGAAAGCAATGGAATGGGAAGGCGGGGCAGGGTGGGGGAACAGGTGTGTGTCGTTTTTGGTAGGTAGTGTTTGGGGTCACTGCAAGTTAACAAAAGTGTCGATGGAATAGCAATACCGAACAGTTATTGGGCCTTTTCATATGGATTGTCTCCAAAATCCTGGGATTCCGTTGCCTGTCTGTTCCAATGACTTAAAAAGAAAAAGAAATTGAATGGCTTCGAACAGGCTGACTCGTCTTGATGGGTCAACCTTTGGTCAGGACCAGGGTCGTTCACCGCCCATTTCCCCGTTGTCAACCACGGCCAGATTTTGGTCCCCCGTATTTTTTTTTAATTTTTGAAAAAAAAAACACAGTTTTTGGTTACAGTTATGGTTACTTTGAGTCGAAATTGTTGTAAATTTTATTAAGGGTCAATTCTTAGAATTATTGTAAGTTTTGGTTCAAATTCCAAGAGCTGGTATGTCTCTGATGTGATACCAACACATCAGTGCCATTGCTATACGCTAAAATCAGATAAAAAAACTGCATGATAAATGTCATTTGGTAATAATAAGGACTTCGATTAAAGTTAATTACGATTTCAATAATTAATAATTTATTAAATATGCTGCAATTGATCTAAAATAAAATTGACCATGATTTTATGGACTAAAAGCCATGTTGTTTTCCTTTTTAATTTTTAATAAAATGGGAAGGGAATAAAGAGGGAGATGATTTGAAAGGGGATGGGAATCAATCAACTATGCTTGCCATGCCCACGAAAGAAAATAACGTTTTTCCTTAATAATATTTGGTGTGAATAAAAATTGATCAAGTTAGAAAAGAATTTACGTACAACCCATAAGATCCTAAGTTCAAATCTTGCTGCTGATGTGAAGATCTTGTTAGTGGACGATCTACAAATAACTCTATAAATGCTTTCGGAGCTTGAGGGTATGCGCCAACCCTAATAATCCATGTAACCTAACTCACCTAAAATTCTTTTGTAACAAAAAATTGGTTGATAGAAATAAGAAATAAATTGAGACGAATGTAGTCTGAAAGACCAAAATATCCTTGTTTTTTTCTAGAAAATAAATTTTCATCTCAAGCCTCATTTTTTTTTTTGGGTTATCTCTCTCACACGCCAGGTTCAAATAATAATGAGTTAACAGAAGGATATGGATAGATAATATAGCAAAGTTGGAGTAGCTTAAGGGACAATTTAGCCTCTGACTCTGCATTCAAGATGATTTAGTAATATTCCATGTATCATTCCTAGCTATATATAGTGTGTTCGGCAATCATCTGGATGAGTTATGAATGCATTTTGGGAAGAAATGCATGTTTAGGAAAGATTTTGACCAAAATATATTTTAGCATTGGAATGCATTATAGAGAGAATGAGAAAAAAAACTTATTCTATCTAAAATGCATTACAGATTACGACCTCAAAATTCCAAGTTGCGACCTAGATATTTTAAATCGTTACATGGGACATTCTAACTACTTTTATTTCATTTTATTTAATTTTATCGCAATATAAAATAATATATATATGTATTATCTAATGGAATTTATTTTCTTTTAAGTAAATTTCCATTAAAAGTCATTTTTACAACATTTATCGAATCAAATTTTTATTTTTCAAAATGCATTTCGGACAAAAATAATTTTTTAAAATACATTCTGATAAAAAATCATTCTTTCTAGCAGTTATACAGAGTGCGGCATTTTTCCTGATACACTGTGCACAGTAATAATATTTACCAAAATGCTGCACTGTGGAGACAATTTACCGCAATGCTACATTTAAAATCGGCTTCGATAAGGACGAGATTGGGGTTGCATGAAACTCGCCCACCTACTGGGCGAGTTTCGGCATGATCTTAACAAACTTGCCCACCAGATGGGCGAGTTTGAATTTTTTATTTTTTTTTAAAAAAGTGGACGAGTTCCACAATTTTTAATAAAAAAAATATTAAAAATGAAAAATAAATAATTTTTAATAATTTTTAAAAGTATTATTTAACAAAATTATTAATTTTTTTTTGTTTTTTATATTTGTTTGATAATATTTAGATAAAAAGATGGGCATGACAAACGAAAGATAGTGCATTTGTAAATTATCTCTTTTTTTAAATTTTAAAGGGAAAGTGAATAAATTTGAAATTGAAAAATAACTTTAATATTGACAAAAATTATTAAGAGAGGAAGGGGATATTGAATCAATGTTAAAGTTATTTTTCAATTTCAAATTTATTCACTTTCCTTTTAAAATTTAAAAAAGAAATAATTTGCAAATGCACTGTATTTCGTTTGTCATGCCCATCTTTTTATCTAAATATTATCAAACAAATATAAAAAAAAAATTAATAATTTTTTTAAATAATACTTTTAAAAATTATTAAAAATTATTTATTTTTCATTTTTAATATTTTTTTATTAAAAATTGTGGAACTCGTCCACCAAGTGGACTAGTTCCACAAAATTTTTTTAAAAAAATAAAAAATTCAAACTCGTCCATCTGGTGGGCGAGTTTGGCAAGATCACGCCCAAAATCGCCCAGTAGGTGGGCGAGTTTCATGCAAGCCTGAACTCGTCTCTCTGGAAGCCGATTTTAAATGCAGTATTGCGGTAAATTATCTCCATAGTGCAGCATTTCAGTAAATATTATTACTGTGCATAGCGTGTCAGGAAAAATGCCACTGTGTGCCCATTATTTCCTTTCTCATATACGTACCAAACATGAGCTAGTTTGGATTTTGCATTTTGGCAGGTATATCGTTTTGTGGCTTCTGGCATGTCTTCAACTGTGCTCTGTTTCACTTGTTTGGCTTTCGCGTCTTTCTCTATCACTCATAACAAAACGGGAAAAAAAAAAAAGACTAATGATTACAACTTACAAGCATATCATTCCTAAGATGGAAAATGATGAAGTCGTGGGAATCATCTTCCATTTTGTACCTCGTTCATCTTCAAAATATACACGAGGACAGAAAGTTGAGCTAACCCCAGAAAGGTACCCGTTCTAATTCCACAAAAGAAATGTTACACTTCCATATCCACCAAGTTTGGTGATAAAACCACAAAATGTGTACCATTTCTTGGGAATTAAGCATGCATTAGTTTCCAAAATAACCCTAGGTTAGGAACACAGAAGAACAAAAAGGGTCCCTCCAAATTCACGATTTTTGAACCCTGGGCCTAAGTCTTCTAGCGACACAGTCCTTCAATTCGGTAGAAGACGCACTAGCGACCTTTGAATCTGAGCAGGCAACCTTTTCATCCCCATCTTGCCCATCAGAAAAAGGCAATGATCTCTTTGCTGAAACATGTCCTCTATCATCTCCCGAATGATGTTTCCCAGCATCCAAAGATTCATCCTTGTCGTGCTGATCCTGCACATCAGGAAAAAGCAATGATCTCTTGGCAGAAACTTGACCTCCATTATCTCCAGATTGAGGTTTCAATGATCCAACACAGTTATCTTCATTGACCTCAAGAGACTTGTTAGATAACCCTCCTATATCTGAGAGGGGTGGTGGTGACTTCTCTGCTGAAACTGGGATGGAAGCATCTGCATTTTCCTCTGCTTTTGCACCAGCGCGACGGGTTTGAATGAGATAGTGTGCAACTGATTTGTAGCCCAATGCTGATACCTTATATATGGAGAACACAACAGTTGAGGCAAAACTAGAACTGGACATACAAGATGAAAAAGAAAAGCTAACTTTTGATCAATACTCAAAGAGTTAGAGGGATAACCTTCCTGTAAAGATAGCCAGTTGGAGCCCATCCTTTTGCTTGACGGCATAAACTGCAGTTGCAAATTCCACGACAAACAGGACATAACCAATTTGGATTCTGCAAGGCTTCAAGTACATGCTCCCCATATCTACACAACAAAACTCATGGTGGATCGTAAATTGCCAGGCTGCTTATTTTAAATCAACACTAACCGATAGTAAGATATGCTATCTCGCTCAATATGGTCGTAATTATGTGTTGACTTTATACGCCAGAGAATTTGAATTGATTGGGCGGAACAAGTTAGTTACACACTTCATGCTGCTGATGAAAGACTTGAGAGTTCAAACAATATATTGAAAACATCATCATTGACTGCAGGATGTGCCGCGAATAATATAAGAGGAGAAAAGCTTGCTGTGAAAGCATACCTCATGTACAAGCAATCTCCACAAAATTGGCCCTGCACCATGTTGCATTGGCTACACTGAGTGCGATAGCCACGGGTTTTTTGCCTGCAAATTAAAGTATTTACATCTAATGACAAGCTTATGAAATAAAAGTCAGAGGAGATTTCATCAAATTAAGACTTTCACGCCAGGGTAAACGACAGTCATTTTTCAATCTATATTAAGAAAAAAGAATCAATTTTATCGAAAGCAAGTTATCCTGAATTTCACAGGCATTGATATCGTATAAGTGAAAAGAATAAAAGGGAGCTGGATCATCAATTAAACTAGAATTAGTACAGTTTGGAGGATGACCATTTTCAGATTCATTATTCTAGCATCCGCTGAAATCTCCCCTCTGCCAGCCTAAAAGGCCACATTTTGGGTCTTGGTTTTTCAAATAACTTATTGTCCAATTGGCCGTCATGTTAGCCATGACAAAAAATGGCAGGCCCACCAACCAGATTTCGATGCAGAATTACGCATGGACTAAAACATTTATTTAATCGAATTTAACAATCAGAAAATACAATATCAAGGCAGCAGATTCGCCTCAAGATAACATTTTTAAAGATCTCACGATGATAATTCATTCCTTGTCCTTAAAAAAAACCTAGAGCTAACCTGCACTGGTGGCAAGTTTTCCCGTTGATGGAATCATATATTCGTTTTCCATCCTTCCCATACCCATCCACGAACAATGTCCAGGGCTTCTCCGTGTTACCCAGCAGCTTCTCTTGTTCTTCGGTGTAAATTTCTGGATTTGAATCTGCATCTGTCCCAAACTTTTCGTTTTCCAGAGATTCATCTTTCTTCGGGTGCACTTCAGAGTAACTAATTGGCGCCACATTCTGCAATCTAGAGACATTAAACATTATAGTGAGGAAGACGAAATCAAGGGAAAAGACGATGACGACGACGTGTAAGAGAGAACGGCTACTAAATTTGATCATTAATCCATATAATTTCAGGATAACACTGCATCAGAACAATGAAATAGTACAAACTACGCAGATATGAGGATCTAGTGCATGTCGTCCAGTTGACTATCAAATGTGGAAGGGAAACATGAAAGTAATATTAAACTTGAGAAGCTTGTTTGCCGACGTCCGACGGTAAGAAAGCAAGGTGCAGCTGGAATACCCACCCGGTTAAAGATTAAATTAATTTTAAATCCATTGTGCTAACGGGAAAAAATAAAAATGGCATTTTTAGGATTCGCTCCCGTTAGCTGATTCCCTACAGAAATCATAAGCAGATTCAGGAGTGATCTCAGAAAGTAAAACAAAAGAGAGGCTTGATAGGAAAACCTAGAAGAGCGGCGAAGGGGTCCGGATGACTTCGGAGCAGACGGTCGCTGAGAGGTTTTACAGTGTGATGGGTCTAATCGGGTGCGCCGTTGAGCTGTTTGGGACTTGAGCTTGAGGGAGAGATCTGCAATGCCCAGCTTTTCCAATCTCTCTCGGTTTTCCCTTATTCTTTGCTCTCTGGACTGCTCGTAGAGAGACGTCTTTTGAGTCTCAATCATTGGGGTTCGACCATTGTTGCCGAACTGGGGGGTATTGGGACTGGATTTCACCGAAGCGGCCATTCTTGCCCTTATTTCAGTTTTCTGACTTTGATTTTTGAATCTCAAACGGTCGATTTTGAATTTGGAAGAACGTTGCTGGCGAAGCGCGTCACTGTGCTGAGAGTGAGTGATATGAGCCTGCCATCCGGACGTGGCTACCGGCTAGGATATATTTTTCATTACGACCATAATTCATTAATTAAAAAGTCAAATCCGTATTTGTCAGTAATATGATCGGAAGAGTTATGAGACTCGATGAAATAAACTAGAAATACCCGTGCATATTTGGAGAGTATCACGTCACATATAATATTTACAATAATAACATTTTAATTATTATTTTTTATTAATATTATATTTTATAAATTTCTCTTGATCAGTATTTTCATTTTATAACTCATTCTAATATATATTTGTGAAATATTTAAGAAAAGATATTTGGAACATTTTTATTGGAGAGAGTACATATGACATGATACTTTAGGAGTATGTAGATATTTTTTTTCTAAATAAGTAGGTAATTTCTCACTCTTTTCTCCTTGATCTGATTGTATCCATAAAGAAACTTTACACACTATATGATGTCAAACTGCTAATGCCAAATGCTAATCTATGCAAGGCATGCTTAACTGTTTGTGACTTGAAAAAAAAAAAAATCTTCCAGTCACCTTCTCTTTTGGGCCTAATGATGGATCCGGTCTGATGACTGTTTCACATGAAACTGGGGTATCGGCTGTTTAATGAATCTTGGCTGGGCTCAATCTAGAGGCCTTGCAACTTTTAAAGATCTTCTAGATGAACCTAGTTCCTTCTTTGACCTGTCCCCCGATCCCTCGCTAAGGGAGCAGTAAAGCGCCTTGAAGGAATATGTAAATTTTTCTTTTGAAAAAACAGATCCTCTTCGGTCATTTTGACCAAGTCCTTTTCCCTTTAGCTGTTGGATTCAGATGAGGGTGACATCATCATGTCTAGGATGAAACAAACACGTACATGCAATATTTGTGACCAATGGGAAGCATCGCAAACTACGCAATATCACCAAACAATACCTAAACCTGCGCAGTATATTCTTCCCCAGTGCCGCCTAGTTAGTACGTGATTGAGGTAGAGATGAGCTAGCTTATCAGTAAAAGCAAAATCTCCAAGGCTCAAGCACGTTGAGATTGACGAATCTGGGCATATGCTGATGACCTACCACATGAACTTGTTATCAAATTGTCCACTTCTTTAAATATATTATCAAGCGGTCAAACCAATTGGAAATCAGCAAAAGAAATTAGCTCATTAATAAAGTGGTCTCCCGTGGAAGGGAAAAAAAAAATACAAATGGGGCAGCGGGCTCCTTATAAGTATCTCTGTTGAATTTGCGCCCTTGCATCGGTGCTTTTTAATTCAGGAAGGCCATGGCGTGGATGACACTTGATTGCAAGATTGTTATTGTGTTTCTAGTGGTAGCTGTGAACTTGAGTTATCGTGGAGATGGTGCCAAGAATGGTAGTTTGGGAGCTTCTTTCATATTTGGGGACTCCCTGGTAGACGCTGGAAACAACAACTATCTGTCAACTCTGTCCAGGGCAAACATGACGCCTAACGGAATCGATTTTAAGGCCTCCGGCGGAAACTCGACCGGCCGCTTCACCAATGGACGAACCATCGCTGATATTGTTGGTAATTTAATTATTCCTGTTCCCCTCTCTCTCACATGTATCTATGATTTATGCATGCATGTGTGTGTATGCGTGCCGCTGATATATTTCTGAATTTTTAGGAGAGAAACTGGGGCAATCAAATTATGCCGTGCCGTTTTTGGCCCCAAACGCAACTGGCAAAGCTATACTACACGGAGTTAATTACGCTTCTGGAGGAGGAGGGATTCTGAATGCAACAGGAGGAATATTTGTGAGTACTTCATTATATATGGGCTCAAGACATGACGAATATTACATGCCATGTCGTGTGGTTAGACACTTAAACATGTACGTGTACGTACTCTGATTTTTCAGGTGAACAGGCTGGGAATGGATGTTCAGATAGACTACTTCAACATAACAAGGAAAGAGATAGACAAGTTGCTGGGAAAATCACAGGCGAGGGAGTTCATAATGAAGGAATCCATGTTCTCCATCACAGTGGGATCAAATGATTTCCTCAACAACTACCTTCTCCCACTCGTCTCCATCGGAGCAAGAGCTTCTGAAAGCCCAGATGCTTTCGTCGACGATATGATTAATCACTTCAGAACCCAACTCACTGTACGTATTCTGACATATTAACTTCAACTCTCATCAAATTGCGTCACACACACAAAGATGCAGATATAATTAACAAAACCAGTGTAAATGTATAAATATGACAGAGACTATACCAGCTGGATGCCCGGAGATTTGTGGTGGCCAACGTTGGTCCAATAGGGTGCATACCTTACCAGAAGACCATAAATCAGCTGGATGATAATGAGTGTGTGGATTTGGCAGACACGCTAGCAGTTCAATATAATGCTCGATTAAAGGATTTGCTTGCTGAACTAAACGACAACCTCCCCGGAGCCACTTTTGTGCTTGCCAATGTGTACGATCTGGTGATGGAACTCGTCAGAAATTATGAAAAATACGGTAAGAATGGAATTTCTGATTGGGTTTAGAAATTAAAGGCCAAAATGGTAACGAACGAACAAGTTATATATATGACGATGATGATGGCAGGATTCAGAACAGCAAGCATAGCATGCTGTGGAAATGGAGGGCAGTACGCAGGGTTAATTCCATGTGGGCCCACGTCAAGCTTGTGCAATGACAGGTTCAAGCATGTGTTCTGGGATCCTTACCATCCAAGTGAGGCTGCCAACTTGATAATCGCCGATCGGCTGGTTGACGGAGACACCAGATTCATTTCTCCCATGAATCTTCGCCAGCTTCGAGACCTTTAGTGTTTTTTTGTAATTTCCCTTTCATTTTTCTGTCATGCTTCTGTGTGTCTTTCTGATTTCTCCAATTATACCTGCCATTTTACGGTTTTGTCTTTTCATTTTATTATTGCATGCGATCATTTCTTTAGTATTATTTGATTAAATCAAGCAGTGGAGTTGTTCTGGATTGAAATTAATGTACAAGTTCGTATTTCATTATAATTCTGTGAGATATACAATACAATACAGTGGGGGGTTGTATGAGATCAAGTCAAAAGTTTTATCTCAACTTGAAATATTAAGTACATCAAAATATTTGCTTATTGACATCTGAACTCAAATACTATATGTATATATATATATGCAACTTATTTTGTTGACCTAATATTTTTTCGGAAAAAATTATGTTCAACTCAAACCAGTGTAATTTGACCAAGTTATCTGACTTTAAAGGCAATGATCGCAACAACGTGACGCAGTCGCTGGGGGAGCGTTTTGTTTAACTACCAAGTTTTGGAAGTTTAAAGATCCCAGTCAAGTCACAAGTCACAACGTACAATATCGTGTCTTTAACTTGATCTGCAGTACGATCCAATGTTAATTACTTGAACAGACTGTGATTTTCAAAACTCAGTCTTTTTTGCATTTCATGAGATAAAATAAGCTAAATCAAACACTGTACGCGCAGCTGGAACTGCACCTCAGTGTATATACGTGGAGAAGAAAGCCGCAATGATTTTCTGAATTCAAGGTTCGTTGGACCATATCATCTTTAATTCCTCGTTACACTCCCCACCAAATTTAGCAAACTTGTATGACGTGCCATTAATCCTTCCATGGAATCCAAATATATGATTCATGCGGTTGTTTGAAATGATGTTAACTTTTTTACTCTGTAAATTGTAAATTATATTAAAAAAAATGATTTTCTCTGCTATTACAAACATGTACCTCGTATGTTTTATTTTTTAA
Organism: Vachellia collinsii; assembly: GCA_006871305.1. Classification (NCBI taxonomy): domain Eukaryota; kingdom Viridiplantae; phylum Streptophyta; class Magnoliopsida; order Fabales; family Fabaceae; genus Vachellia; species Vachellia collinsii. The sequence goes on along the minus strand of QFDD01004251.1, from coordinate 1,780 downwards.
TATCATATTAATGAGAGCAAAAAAGCTTGTCTAAGTTTCTTCTTTACGAGGTGGTTTATGTGTCAAATTTTTTAAATGATGTGATGGACTCGTTAACCATATATGGGTTAAATTACACCAAAAATTTGTATTAAAAAAATTGCACCAAATTTAAAATTGTAATGGCAAAATTGCATCACAAACAACACTACCAAGAAAATTAATATTGGCATATTGACCGTTACTTTACCCGAAAAAATCCTATACATTAATTATTGTAAACGTTTTTATTAATATATTTTCAAGGAAAAAATTAAATGTTCGAATCCATATTCCTAAAATAACTCATGCTTTTTTTTTTTAAACAAAAAAGATACATGTTAATATAGTCCAATAAAAATTTATCCGCGGCATTTTCTCTAAAAACTGCTGCCTTTTTTATTAGAGTCAAAAAAATAGGACAAAAGCTTAATTCAATGAGAAGAGGAGCGGGGAATTTTCTATTACCATGTGCGATCCAAACAAGTGGTCGGGTGATCTGGATATATATTCATCGATTCACAAACAATTACTACCGATTAGAATTTCATTAAGAAGCTTTGGAAAAAAAAAAAAAAAGAATTTCATAAAGAAGCAGGCTCGCGGGTATTTTGCCTTCAACGCCAGAATTCTCCGCTCTAGGGTTTAAAGCGGGGTTTTCTTCTTTTCGATTTCAAATCTTGCAGAAGGACCTCCGGCAAACCACATACGACCCCTTGTGACAGTAGACAACACAATGTCATTTTCTCTGTTCTCGACGCCACAGCAACAACCGCTGTTTCAGCCCCCGCAGCAGCAGCAGAGCAGTTTGTTCCTTCCTCAGCAGCAACCGCAACCGCAATTGCAACTTCAACAGCAGCCGCAGCCGCAGCCGCAGCAGCAGCAGCAGCAACTGTTTCTGTTCACCACCGATAAAACTCCCGCCAATTACAGTACCAAGTGGGCAGATCTTCATCCTGATTCTCAGAAGGTCCTCCTTCAGATCGAGTACGTTACTAATTGTTTCTTTCTCAAAAGTCCAAGTTCCCGCTTAAATGTGAAGGAAGAAAAGGAGTTGTGGCTTGCCTAATTCCCTCATTTGCTGTAGTTTTGAAGGAATTTGATGTCTGCTTAGATCAAATTCAATTATATATGCAACACGCTTCCGCAGAAGCGTGAAATTTATCCAAGGATCTCGGTAGTTGAAAGATTAGCAACTGCGCTATTGTATTTTTATCCTAGTATAGCTGCTGACCGGTTGCACCCGAAGGTGATACGCATTGTTTAGTGTTCTAGCGTGAATTTTATAGACTTCCACATAAATTCAACCCTTTTTTATTTGCATAAACATGTTTAATGCTTTCGCATGCGGTTTTGCTCGAGTGTTTATTTGTCACGCAGGGAGCGGATATTGGAGTATAGGGACGAGAGCCAGAGACTGGATCAATGCGGTCGTCTCTTTGATTCGTCAATTTCAAACGAAGGGTTTGAACTTGATGCAAGCCACATTGTTCAGGTACTCATTTATCCTTCATGCTTCTTTTTACGTTGTTTTTGCCTCGCCTGGTTTTTTTGGTTGCCTGCTTCATTCTTTTATGTAATTTAGATAAATAATCTTTTTGTACTTCAAATAAGTCTTTTTTCCTCCTCAGAACTGGAAAAAGTAATTGCAAAGTTATTCGACACTTGACATAGATCTTGCTCTGTTCATTTAGTTACTGGAAAAGATTTTAGAGATTTACTTTCTCGGTCGCTTCAATCAAATGTAGAGCAGCTAGCAGCT
>QFDD01004250.1:0-16675 GCA_006871305.1 Vachellia collinsii | reverse complement strand
CTCGGTCTGTATTAGCTAGGCATATGCATGTTTCATATGCAGAATTTTAAGTGAAGGGGTTAGTTGAGTGAAGTAACTTATCTGAATATATAAATTAATTAAAAGCGTCGTCAACACTAGGGTTTAGCTTTCTGATAAAATTATGCGTCTTTATTTTAATTTGTAGTATAGCTGTATGAAAAATGAATGATGTTTACACATATATTACGAGATGTTACTCTTGGATGTGAAGCAATAGCATCTTGTTTAACAATACGTACGTACGTATGGAAGCCATTGTTAAGAAGTTAAAAGGTTTGGTGAGTTGAGAGAGAAGAGGAAGAGGCAATTAATTAGGATTATAGATTGAGTTAGATTCATCTGACACAACACTAAATAAATATCTCTGATGCTTCATCGATCTCTGCTTATTTCTTTTTGGGCAGTCACAGAGAATCCTCAAGAGACGGGAGGTCGCGATATGGTAATAACTCATAAGGAATCAGAATTCAAAGTCCCTTTGCTTTAAATGCAAGAAAACACACACACACACACACACACACACACACACAGAGAAACACACATATGCCCAGAGTCACAGAGCACAGAATGAAATGGTGATAATGTGATCGATTGTGAGCAGAATGGTAAATTAATCATGGGAAAATGGGAGAGAAACACGCTTTAATACAGACAAGAGACTCAAACATTGCACAGAGTATATATAGTATATATAGTTGATAAATTAGCCAAAATAATTCCTTCTTATACCTTTCCTATCCTCATGCTTCATGAGATTGTTTTCATAAATGTAAGACTTATATTTTATATTTACCATTTTCCCTTTAAACTACTCCTTATTATAATACTCCCTCATTAATGAAGGTGTTTGGTTCTTCTTTTAAACAATGATTGAAGCTGCAGGACATCCAGAGTAAGGATATTTTTGTGGAAAAACATATCATATTTGTTATAATTAACTAACTTTTTAAAATATAATCAAATTAGTTAAATAAATCATATATTAAGGATGTGAGTTAAAATAAATATACAAATAAATTGCAAAAAAGTATGGGTGTGTGTAAAGAGCTAGTAGATCTATATACTCTCTCTAGTCTTTATTGTAAGCACATAATAATACTTTTACATAAATTAGTAATAAATTCTGTTGAAATCAGATGTTTCTTGTAAAATATCAAAATTATCCTCAATAAATATAGTTATTTAGAGGGTTTGGTTAATCAGTTAGGAAATTTTGTAGTTAGTTAGAGATGCTAGATAGAAAAATTAATGCTTTAAACAAAACATAAAACATGCTATATTGTGAAACGTGCTGGAAGGCTTATAATAAAGACAAAATTATACCCCCTTTGTGTCTGGTTTACTACATGCACTGCATGATTAATCTTAAAACATAACACACTACCGTATGCGTACATTTTGAAGACAAATATCTAGATTAAAGAAACAAAGGACCATATATACTTATATCAAATTTTCTAATCATATATGGCCATATACATTTCCTATCTTTTTTTCATGTGAATTTATAGTTAAATAATAATATTTTACAAATAGGATATATCACTACATGTGATTGAAAAATTTGATATAATAAATATAAAATACTTGACTAAAGTATTTTTCATAGAAACAAAAAGCAATACTGGCAATCGGCCATAGGGGCAAACATATATATTGAATGCCCTGGCACATGTAATGATAATTACACTGTTTATTAATGCATAGATTTATTGGCATCAACTATATGTGATCCTCCATTTGTAGATGTTTTTATAACTCTCCAACGAACTCACTTCAATTTCACACCCAACGGGCAACTCCCCAATTTAATAATCTTATATAATTATTTCAAAAAAATTTCAAAAATTTATTCATGAAGCTTTTCTTAAAAAATAAAAAATTAAAAGGTACTATTACCCAAACTAACCTTTTCAATGACTGTTAAAAAAAAACCTATACATACCAGTATAGCACGGACAATAAAGCTAAATGATTTGACTTTAATAAGCTGTTGTGCGTGTGAAATAATGAAATTATAATTCTTCTTACTTATAAAAGTAAAGAGTGTTTATTCTGGTTTTAGAAAGAGCACATATTGTACAAGAAATGAAACTTATTGATGAAAAAGAAAATAAATTAGGAGAGAAATTCTTCGAAAACGTACGAACATTAAAGGGTGAATCAATTTGAATCCCTTGAAGTAATTAAGGGATATATAAGTCATTTTTTTTTGTATTGGCTTTGAGCCGTTGGATTACTTGACCGGTGAAGACTCTACTGAAAATTAGATCAATGACTCAACCGATTCATGCAGTTGTTCAAAACAACCAATTATGATTAAAACAATATAATTTAATTAAAATATAATAAATATTCATATATAATTTAAAAAGAGTAATATTTCAATAAAAAAATACTAACCCTCAAGTTACTGGTACGTATTCATGTACAAACCATATATAATCTAACGAAATATAATTACTGAATCATAAATATGACTGACTTCTATTTAAAAAAAAACTCAAAAAAATGTTCTTTTATACCTATAGAGAGAGAGTATAATCTAACTTGATTAATTCATCCAAAACTTTTGAGTACATATACCAATTAGGAAATTGGCTAATTGGTGCATGTTCTAGATTGTCCCCAAGAATTAATAATCCAACGTCTAAAAGTAAGTGCTTAAGAAACTCTATGAAATTTCTTCTTTAGTGGATCCATATATGCATTAATATATTATTCCAAGTGGTGTTGTTTAGAGAGAAGCATATACGATTTAAAAAAGAGGTTGATGATGTCTGTCCTGTGTGTGACAAAGAGAACCCAAGTTTGAAAGGTATTGCTAACGACCTTGAGTAAATACACCACACACACACACACACACGTATATATAACCCTCGATCTTCCTCACTTCTCAACTTGTGCTTGATCTGTTTGCTGGGGCTATAGCTCCTTAAATATTAGTCATCTTGTGTCAGTCCTAGCTGCGTCAATTGTCTAGCTCTATAGCATTTCCTGCAAATTAAAATGGTTAAGTCAAAGTCTTCGAGGTTGGAGGAGGATGCAACAGGGTTGAAGAGAGGGCCATGGACTCCTGAGGAAGACCAGAAGCTCTTATCTTATGTTCAAAAACATGGCCATGGAACTTGGTGTGCCTTGCCTGAAAAAGCTGGTAATATAACTCTTCAGTTTTTACGTACACCTCTTTGTTTCACGCACACACAAGCGCACGCATATATATATATATATGTATGTGCACGCGCGCATAAGTTTACGTATGTAGGCTTCCAAGTTAGAATATACCCCCTAATTATAACTTAATTAAAGATCTTCAAATCAATGGAATCTAAACTCACAATTTTTTAGATTATGAGTCAACTTATTACTGATTGAACCAACCTTTGTTGACCCTAAATCTATATTCTTAATCAATGTCTTCATCCTAATGAAGATTATATTCTGGTACAAGTTGCTGCTAATTAACCTAAAGCATTACATATATGTTTAGATATATAATGAGGAAGTTTTAAGTTGCAGGGCTTCGGAGATGTGGAAAGAGCTGCAGACTGAGGTGGATTAACTACCTGAGACCTGACATAAGACGAGGCAAGTTCAGCTTCCAGGAAGATCAAACCATCATTCAACTTCATGCTCTTCTTTGGAACAAGTGAGCTTAATTATATCGATCCACCTATATATATAGACACTATATATGCCCTTTCCTTTTTTTTTTTTTTCCTTTTCCCAGAAGTAAGTAACTTGCATGCCATAAAGTTTGGTTAAATTATCCACCTTACCTTAATTTCTCGTGAAAGAGTAGTCTAGCTGAAATTAATGAAAGCATGCAATTTACTTATTTATTTTAATTAAAAATTATGAGCTAATCTGAGTGGTTAATGACGATGATGATTCCATACATGCAAAAAAATTATTCAACATGCTCTCCAGTGGCATATTTCAGATTGCCCTCACCAAAGTACGCAAAAATATCTACATATTCATGATCGATAATGGGTTTATATAATTAGAAATCGATCAATTTATATTTATAAGTATAGCTTTAAGGATCACCATAAATACATACATACCATAAACATCAAGGGAAAAGGTTAAAAACATCAACATACATACCCATACACAAGGTGTCGTATATATCAATATATATACTCTTGCTATGTGTAGGGTAAGATATAATATAACTTATCTATGTGGTCCTGGTTGTTGACCGTGGAAATGAATAATAATAATAATAATAATATTACAGAGCTTATATATATATATATATATATTGAAAGCGATTATCAGATAGATAATGAATGTTACTTTTAGGTGGTCGGCCATAGCAGCTCATCTGCCAAACAGAACTGACAATGACATCAAGAACCACTGGAACACCCATCTCAAGAAGAGGCTTACTAAAATGGGCATGGACCCCACTACAAACGACGCCGTTAAACATCCTTCGTATTCCAACCTCGCTCACATGGCTCAGTGGGAAACCGCTCGGCTCAAAGCCGAAGCCAGACTCGTCGTCAAACAATCCCAGCCTCCACTCGTGCTCAATAGAATCCATCCTCCCCCTCCTCCTCTAGCTCGGCCGTCACCGCCGCCTCCATGCCTCGACGTTCTCAAGGTTTGGCAGAATTCATTGTCGACGGGGAAGCCCTCAACCACTCCCACGACCCATAACAGACCAAAAAAGCATTGCATGTACGCTATGATGCTCGCCACCGACCACCTGGAGTCGCCGACGACGTCGACGTTGAGCTTCCGCTCCAACTCCGACATGGTGACTAATAGAAACATCACCTCTGGCTCTGGGCAAAGCAATCAAAGTTTGTTATTTCTTCCTTCTTCCTCCACCACCACCGTCGTCGCAGATAATGACATTAATGGACTCGTCATGAAAGGAGCTGCCGGTGACAGTAGTGAAGCGTGGGGAAACAAAGTGCCAAGTTTTGGAGACGACGACATAATGGCGGTGGTGGAAGCATTTTGATCATCAGCTAGAGGAAGAGGATATGATAACGGGAACAGTATTGACATGGAAGTTGTTCGTCACAACGACGATGACGGTTGAGAATTCATCACCGACACAAAACATGGGAATCTTCAGCGTTAACGAGGATGGGGCATCCACCAACTTTGAGGAGGCAAAGTGTTACTGGAATACCATACTCAATGATTTGCCATAGAGTTTGAGAGAGACTCTTTTCAATAGGCTCGGTACTCTTGAGTTAATTATAAAATGATTAGGCATTCACATCTATGAATAATCTATAATGGGTGGTTTGGTTCTTTTTAGTATAAAATAATTCCCTTTTCTTTTTGTAACAGACAATATAACATGCGTCATGTAACATTTCGTGTAATAACTATATTTTCTCTTAATCTCACAGAAAAACAATCCTTCATTATAAAATTTATTACCAAAATGTATATGTTCAAGGGCGGCTTAGATGCATCCTTTCTTCACCGGTAAAACTCTTATTCAACTATGTAAAAAAGGAAAATGTTTGCACACAGTTAAAGATGAATTGGATTCACTGGAGGAAATGGGTTCTAAGATAGTTTTTGGTGATAAATTTTACAATGAAAATTTTTTCATATATTTTATTCATAGATTTATTTATTTTTTTGAGTTTATTTTTCCTCAGGGCAGCAAGAAAGTGTATCGTTAATGAAAATTCAAAATTGAGGTGGGGTACATTACTAGTGAATCAGAAATGATGTGGTTCGACTTCATCCCAAAAATTGATTTTGTCTGGTAACATAAATAGGATTGGATCCATAAGCTTCTTTTGGGGAAGATGCCAGAGAAGAAGGTGTAGAAGTAGGTTGCAATTTTATACGAAATTATGAAGTGTGGTTGAATCTTTTAAAGGCAATGATATATACTTATGTGGTATTCATTAGTTTTACGTACGGCACTGTTTAATTGAGCGCATCTAAGGATACCGATCGTTCTTTCATACGCATTGATGCTGACTAGGAACTAGGAAGGAGTTGCAATCAATACTATATTTTTCTGTTATAATTCCACAGTTCTTCTATTCTCTACTCCACCCTGGCCATTTTGATCTAAGTCTTGTGTTGGCATAAATTTTTATTTTATTTTCAATAAAAAGAAATTAAAAAAAAGATAGGCAAATGCAAGTAATTAAGTTTTTTTACCAGTCATATGTTTATTTTTATTGGAAAGAAACGTGTTCGAAATATGATTGGATATTAAAAGTAAATATATCTCCCAATTTGAGTTTTACTTTAACTTATCATTGTGAGGGATTGACTTTTCCACTTCAAATCCAACTGCCATTGGTAATTGAGACTCCTACTTGGTCTTTTAGGGATCTTCTCGTTTTTCTTTTAATAAAGTATAAGTATCTTCTTGTCAGAAATAATTTTGTTCGAAACACTGTTGAGTACTAAATATAGACACATATTAAGGATTTAAATATTGTTTCATCATGTTATGTGAGGCTAACTCCTTTCATGAGACCTAACCTTGTTAATGGTGTTTTATTAATTATGAAGAACTCATTATAATGTTTTGTTATGGATCTTAGATCTGGCAGGGCCATGAATTGGGCCATCAAAATTTTTTTAACTGGTTATTTTGGTCGTGGGCCTGCAATCTTTGCATTTATCAATTCAAATCGAAGATATAATTTCTTTCTTTTATGGAAAATTGCTTAACCGAATAGATAATTAATATTTATCACACAACAAAATTGAGTTAAATTAACAAATAGTTAAATATCATAATGAGTGTCAACTAACTTGAGGCCCAACCTCACAACTTCACAATGTCTAACATGAGGAACAAGATTTCCAAGATCAGCTCCTGTATTTGCCTTACAATCATAATTTGGTGGAGCATGGAAACAGGGCTCCATTGAAATGATCCGACCACAGGGTGGATCCGGCACAGTCCAATTCTCAGGCTTGAAGAGAATCCATGGCTTCAAACCCCCTAGGCCGTGTGCCACATACCCAAATGTTGACCATGCACTTGTCACTAACACATCTGCTAGACTCAGAAGGTACATTTCTGCCCATGCCTTCCTATCATGTGATTGCTTCTCTGTCTGCTGAAATTCTTCATGGCTTGGCTGATAAACCCCAATCAGATCTCCAGTCACACTGGGGTGTTCCCAGTACATGTTCCTCAGATTCTCAAAATACCCTGAACTTAAAGGTGTCATCAGAACAGCTTTTGATTTTGGAGCGACAGAAGATTCTTGCTGATCATCAACTTCAGGCAGCAAATTGTGCTTCAATGTACAGGCCAGGATCTGATCCATTACATGCTGATGTGGACCTGATGAAGGTTCAAAGACTCGAATCTGTATACCTATTGTCTCATCTGGTTTTGCTAAGTAGGTTTGATAGTATCTAGTGATTTGGCCCCAAACTTGGTTACTGGGGTGAAAAAGATATCTACTCAGGTGGTGAAACACAGTTGCTTTATTGGGGAATAGTCTGCTTAGTTCTCGATCAAAAGAAAGGGACAAGAAGAGTGATGGAACAAAATAGTTGTCAGATTTAATAATTAACCAAGGAACTTTTTTCAAGGGTGTTTGGTGGTCTTGATCACAGAATATAAGCCTATCATGATCATCATAATCATGAACCGTATGAAGATATAAATATGAGGGGAACAATTCAGCTGATGATGAAGCGTTTAGTGTGTTTCTCTTGAGCATGTTTCCATAAGAATTAGGAGTCTTCTGGTTAAACTTGTCAAACTTGCGTTTAAGGGGAAAATAACCATGAGGTTTCTGGAAATGGCTCACAGAATAGATCTGGCATTTCTTTTCCTGGATCAATGAGAATAACTCTGTTTGTAAGGATGGCATATAGAAAAGCAGATGCTACTGCTAAGATTATGTTCCACAAGCCACTAAAAGATACCCAGACAACATATTAACACTCTGAAGATTCTGCAGAGCTGATAATGTTTTTTCTAGACCTAAGTTGTTTTATTGTCTTGTTGTAGGATTTGGTGCAGGGTCCACAACGTTTATGGAGATTTTCATAACTTCAAAGCCTGGAGAGAAGATAAGAAGATTTTCATAACTTCTTGCGATATAACCAGGATTGGTACCTGATAGGAATCCAGAAAACATTTATGTCAATTTGATTCGATTTTTTAGTTGGATGCCAACTATCAAGAGGAGTACATGGAAAAAGATAATTAAATCTTTTTGTTTTTTATTTTCTATGTAATTTTATTATTTAAAAAAAAAGTTTATTTTGCATTTAGTTGATTGTTAGGAAGATTTGATTTATCTTTTATAAATCATCTTAATGATCTTTAGGATATATTAATAGTTTATCTTTTAGGATAATATTTTAGTTATATGAGTGCCAAATTAGGGAGCTCAAGGATATTATTTAATATCAATATCTTTGATTTAATTTAAGTAGATGTCATTATATCTTTTTAATATTTTGAGTTATCTTAGGGCTAGTAAATTTTCTATTTAAGAAGCAAGTTGTATTCAGAGGTTGAATAATAAGTTTTTTCTCATCAAGTTTTAACTTGTGGTTTGTATTCGAGATAGAATAAGGTTGGATCATAAAAGAGTGATGAACTCTTGTGGAGCCTTTTATAGTTAAAGATCTAGAGATGAGTTCTTCTAGGGTTTTAACTGATCAATCAGGTTACAAAAGTCTGATCAACTTTTATGGAGCCTTTTTATAGCTAAAGATCTAGAGACAAGTTCCTCTAGGGTTTTAGCTGATCAATTCCTAACATATGGGATTGGATTCGTATCAGTACCTGCTTAGACAAGAAGCTTCATTAAACCCAGGAGAAAGAAGTCTACTAAGAAATTTGTCTTCTGACATGTTAGAGGACTGAGAGTAACCCTCTTCTAAACCTGTAAATTTTAAAAGAAAACAAAGCAAAAAGAAAATTAAGAATCAAACAGAATACGAGAACAGAAAATTAGTAGATAAACAATTGAATGCGGAGTCTTAAATTACCATGGAAGCCGGTTAAAGTTAGTGAAACTCGGGTGAAAAATTCCATAGTGCAGCACATAATTTCAATCATATATAACTATAGATTAAAGGAATGGAATCCAAACAACAGTATCTATAGTTTAGGATGGCACTCAATCCAATTATTCCTTATTATTCTTAAGTGTCTGTTCTTTATCTGCATAATCCTACTATTCACGTAAACAAAAAAGAGTCACTGATCATCCCTCCTCAAGCATCAAGAATTCAAAAATTAAATCCATAGATTTATATGTAAAAGACAATGGGTTTCGAGCAGCCAGCAGGATGATGAATTTGCACACAAGACAATCAATTATGAAATTCCAACCGCTTAGATGACACCAGTATTAAACTAGCAAATTTAACTAACTACAGAGATAGAAGAATTTTCGTTAGCCACATTGAGATCGGTATAAAAAAAATAACCTAACAAATTATGTTACCTTTAACCAGGAAGGATTCGTTGCGGGACACATTGTCAAGAACTCTTGCATCGGCTAAACTCAGCAGTTTGACTGGAGAATGAAGAGAAGGGAAGAGAAAGTCTGAAAGCGGCGAACAGCGGGAGCGATATGAAGCAAATAATAACGAGGATTTTGGTGTAGGCAGTGATAGAAAGCAGTCCATATTTTAATGGCAAAAATGGGAATTGATCGGAAACCATAATGGAAGAAGAGAAGACGGCGGCGATGTTGCGAAAGCTTTCAGAGGAATTCAAATACGGGAATTAACATGAAGAGGGATGATGAATTGAGAAGGGGGAAAATGAGAAAGATTTACAGAGAATAGTTATATATAGAAGGAGGTTGGAGGCTTGGACTTGTACTGAGTACTCGTTGAATGCGGGAAGGAGCAAGCTCATTGTTTACTGTAGGCATTAATTATATTTATCATTCCTTTTATCATTGGATGGTCCGTGCATGAGTCACCATATTCATTCATGGCTAATTCTTTTGGCCCAAACAACATCCATGCCTACGTTTATTTAGCCAAAAATATATTATCTTAAATAGAATTATATTTAGTAGAAAGAGGATATATATGCTTTAAAAAAAATACTGGACTTACCTTATAGATCATTATTGTGCATTTGTGTTAATCTTTTGTGACGTGATAAATTAAAGTTTGAATCTTTAATGGGTGATATGCCTACATTTAGCATTTGACAGTGTTTCAAACCAAATTGTTTTAAGAAAGAGGATAGCCGTGATGAGCAAAAAAAAGCTTTATTTGTTTTATAAAATATCTTTTTAATTCTTTAATGTTAACGTTGTTAATCAAAATAGAATGACATTTTTTTAGATGTTACAAAACATTACTTCTCTCGGTGTCATGTTACAACAAATCGAGACACACATAGATTAATAGAGTTAAAATTAATTGAAAGCAGTAAATGTGCGAAAAGTTGTAATTTTTTTTCCAAACACCACCTTTTTACAGAGAGGTATAGAGAGCGTAAGTGAGAGGAAATGAATGAAGGTAATCAATGTATACATATATATATATATATATTTAATTGGAGTAAAAATGAGAAGAGTAAATTAAATATTTTAGATAAAAATAACGCATAACTTATATATAGGATCAACATTATCTCAAAAAGTGTAACTTAAATATGGAACTAGCTCTATTATAAAAATTGCAACTTATATGCAGGATTGAAATAATATCAAATATTGATATATTAAGGTCAATTTTTTAAAATAATAATGACTGCTACTATTAGAGTATAACATGAGATAGGTAGATGACTAACGCTATTCTGTTATCATTTTGTTATGCTTAGCTGTATTCAGTTTGGTTTTAGTTCAGTTACACACATAGCTATCACACACTCAACGAACACGTCATACACAGACTTGCAAGACCATATATATTGTAAGCCTACACAATTCATTATGCAATACAGATCCATTTCTTCAATAATACTGTAGCCTCTGTCATGGTATCAGAGCCTGCGATCTCTATCGGCTCCAACTACCGTAGCTAACGCACAAAAACCAGACTCGATCACTGCAGAGATCTCCAGCAACGGATTGATCACTGCTGTAATATGTCTACATCCTCTGGATCTACTACGTCTGTTGCATCCATGTCGTTCACTATGGCCAATTCCGCTAATTGGGCGTTCTCAAACAAGAAGATCACCATCAAGCTTGATGATAACAATTTCATGCGGTGGAAGCAGCAGCTCTACTTGATGGTGAAACAGCACCGTTTCCACCACTACCTTGATGGTACAATTTCTCCACCACCATTACGTACTCGTAATGATGAAGGACAGGAAGTATCTAATCCAACCTTTTAAGAGTATGAATCACTTGATTCAGCCCTTGCCTCGTGGCTACTAGCGTCTGTTGCAACCAACATCCTGCTAGAACTGGTCGGACCTGACACGACAGCTCAGATCTGGTGAAAACTCATTAGTTTGTATTCAAGCAAGTCAGATGTGAAAATCTTGTCATATCGCAACAAACTGACTAATCAATGCAAGGGAGAACTTAGCATGAGAGATTACCTAGAAAATATCAAGTCGATCTGTGACCACCTAGTTATTTTGGGAGAATGAGTGGATGAAGCTGCTCAAGTCTCGCATATCTTGAATGGCCTAACAGCTGAATATGAAGTATTTATAGCTGTTATAAATGCTGCACGTCCAAGCTTTGGCTTGGAAGCAGTCTCTACAATGCTTCTTGATTCAGAGTCACGACAGAAAACATTCCTTGTTAACAGTAACTCAGGACAAGCCAACCATGTACACACTGCTCAAATACATGATGAATATGTTGATGATGATACTTTAGAGGCTGCTTATTATGCACAAGGACCATTGTCTGGTCAAGGAAATCGTAGCTTCAGGCCAACCTTCCCGAGAGGTGGAGGTCATAACTCAACTCGTGGACGAGGATGCGGACTATTCAATCCTATGAAACCTACAGCTGCTTGCCAAATCTGCCAAAAAATTGGCCACACGACTGATCGCTGCTATTTCAGGTACGAACACTCCTCTAATTTTACCCATCGCCCTCGTGCACAAGAAAATCTTGGTGGCTATGGATTTGTTGACTATTACCCGTCCTATGATTACGCTTACTCTGCTCCTGTGGTACCAACTGCACCGTTATGTATGAGTACACCTCACGCACCCACACCTATGGATGCTAAGACTTCTGTGGACATCAATAATGCCATTGAACCTACACAAGCAACTACCCACCCTGCAGCGCAAACCTTTGTGGCAACACTTGCCTCAGTTGCAGATATGACCTGGTATCCTGACTCTGGTGCTACAGCACACATCACTCATAATGCAGCTTGTTTGAACCAAGACACTGTCCAGAGTAGCTCAGGCACAGTTCAAGTTGGGACTGGTGAGTTATCCCCTATTATCTGTGTTGGTTAGGTTTATCTTCAATCCGCTACTACTAAATTTACCATGAACAAGGTTCTTTGTGTCCTAAAAATGCAAAAGAATTTGTTGTCCATTGCCAGATTCACTAAAGAAAATAATGTTTCTGTTGAATTTTTTCCATCCCAATGTGTTGTGAATGACTTGAAAACTCACCAGCCTCTGATGTATGGCACTAAACGTGGAGGCATGTACCCTCTCCTGGCTAGATCAACACCAAACGGAACAGCGCCACCACACCCTTGGCTTACTCAGTATCTACTTCCACACTGACTCTATGGCATCAACGCATGGGTCACCCTTCATTAAATACTGTTAAAAATGTTCTTAAGACAAACTTTATTGCTTTCTCTGATTCTGGTTCTCATTTATGTAAAGCATGTCAATATGGGAAGATACATAAACTTCCTTTTTCTAGTTCATCCACTGTGTATCAGAAACCATTACAGCTAATAATAATGGATATTTGGGGGCCTGCCCCACTGCAATCTGTTGGTGCAACCTATTACTTGTCTCTTGTTGATGCATTTTGTAGATTTACATGGATATACTTTCTTCATAAGAAATCAGATGTGTCAAGGGTGTTCAAAGAGTTTAAGCTGATGATTGAAAATAAATTACAGTGTAAAATCCAAAAAGTACAAACTGATAATGGAAGGGAATTTTTGTCACTAAAATCCTACTTCACTAACTGTGGTATAGAACACAGACTCTCCTGCCCACACATGTCAGAGCAAAATGGTTTGGTTGAGAGGAGACACAGGTCAATAGTTGAAATGGGACTGACCTTGTTAGCTCATGCTTCTCTTTCTTTGTACTACGGGACAGATGCCTTTGCTTCTGCTGTTTTCCTTCTTAATAGACAGCCCAACAAAGCTATAGCTCATATTTCTCCTTATGAAAAGCTCTATGGAAGAAGCCAGATTACTCCATACTCAGGGTATTTGGCTGTGAATGTTATCCATATATCAGAGCCTATAACACTCATAAACTGCAATTTCGCTCTACTGCATGTATCTTCTTAGGGTACAGCTCTCAACACTGTGGGTATAGATGTTTAGATCCAGCTTCTGGAAGTGTGTATATCTCCTGCCATGTCAACTTCAATGAACTCTCACTTCCAAGTATGACACAGTATAACATCAAAACTCTCTCTTCTACCAAGACCTGAGATAACACCTTTTCCACACTACGTCCTATTCCTCCACCTCCAACCCCACACAGTCACCTTTTCCCATCATCTCAATATGCACCCCTTATAGCCTCACTACCCACTGACTCCATACCTAAACCTTCTCAGCCCCCACCTACTCTACGTACAAACACCCACCCTATGATCACCAGAAGCAAATATGGAATTCATAAGCCTAAAATCTTCACTATGTCTAACCATGTTACTGTTCCAACTAGCATTATTGAAGCACTTGCTGATCCTGAGGGGAAACAAGCTGTCCTAGATGAATATAATGCACTCATCAAGTTCAAAACATGGGAAGTTGTCCCCTTACCTTCTGACCGAAAGACCATTGGTTGCAAATGGTTGTGGAAGGTCAAGACAAATGCTGATGGTTCACTGGCTAAGAGAAAATCACGTTTGGTGGCAAGGGTTACTCACAAGAAGCAAGTGTTAAGTACTATGACACCTTTAGCCCTATAGTTAAGCCAGCCACAGTGTGCATTTTACTAACAATTGCAGTCACCTTTAAATGGAAGTTACATCAGGTTGACTTCAATAATGCATTTTTAAATGGAGATGTCACTGAGGAGGTCTATATGGACCCACCTCCTGGCTTCTCATTGGGGCCACCTACCTCAGATGGCAGACCTTTGGTTTGCAAATTGAGAAAAGAAATTTATGGCCTCAAACAGTCTCCCCGTGCCTGGTTTCAAAAGCTACACCACTGCCTTTGTAAACTTGGGTTTACTAACTCTAAGGCCGACTCATGCCTTTTCATCCGAAGAACAAATGATCATGTCACTTATCTCTTACTCTATGTTGATGATATAGTGATTATAGGTTCTAATGAAACTGAAATTGCAAAACTTGTTGCAGCCATGAGCTACCTCTTCACCCTGAAAGTGCTCAGTGACTTATCATACTTCTCGGGCATTGAGTTCTATCCCACTCCTCATGGACTATTGATGTCACAGCAAAAATATATTCTATCTTTACTTACTGATGCTAAGTTTTTGGCAGCCAGGCACTATGATACTCCCATGGCTACCAATATGCAGCTTTCTACCACTATGGGTAACCCTTTTTACAACCAAAAACTGTATCGAAGTATAATTGGCAAACTGCAATATCTGTGCTATACTCGTCTAGAGATTATTTTTGTAGTGAATTGTCTTAGCCATACCTGCAAGATCCTAGAGAGCCCCATTGGGTTGGTGTTAAGAGAATTCTTCGCTATCTTGTTGGTACAACAGATCATGGTCTATTGATCAAGCCATCACAGCGTTTGCAAGCGACGCCTTTGCTGATGCTGACTGGGCCACAAACAGAGAAGATAGACGCTCAATCAGTGGCTACTGGACCTATTTTGGGCCCAATCCTGTCACATGGGTGTCCAAGAAACAGCAAGTAGTGTCCAGGTCCACTACTGAGGCTGAATATAGAAGTGTTGTTGATGCCTCTACTGATGTCCTGTGGGTTATGACCCTTCTTTGCGAGATGCAAGTGCCAATTACTGAACCTCCCACTTTGTGGTGTGACAACTCAAGTACCGTGGCTTTAACAGCAAATCCTGTTCTACACTCCAAAACAAAGCATGTTGAAATTGACCTTCATTTTCTACGTGAAAAGGTGGCAGCAGGGGTACTGAGAATTGGTTACGTTCCAGCACCTGAACAAGTAGCTGATATCCTTACAACACCACTAGGCAAGATGCTGTTTCAATACTTCCGCACTCATTTGAATGTTGCAAAACACGAGCAGGGGGGATATTAGAGTATAGCTTGAGATAGTTAGATGACTAACGCTATTCTGTTATCATTTTGTTATGCTTAGCTGTATTCAGTTTGGTTTTAGTTCAGCTACACACTTAGCTGTCATACACTCAACGAACACGTCATACACAGACTAGTAAGACCATATATATTGTAAGCCCACACGATTCATTATACAATACAGATCCATTTCTTCAATAATACTGTGGCCTCTATCAGATACTCCCCAAATACTTCATAAAATTAAGAGATGGAAATAAAATCTTGCGTAAAATCAAAGACGCATTTGTGTTTATCTGTAGGTGTACGTACTCTTCCAATCTTAAATGTAATATATATTTATTTAATTTGATTAAATTAAGAATGTGAGTAATCTTTTTTAATTTTTTTCCAATCTCTATCTTATTTGATTATTGTGAAAACAACATTAACACGGGTAATTTAAAAAATTTGATAAAAATAAAAAAAAGAGTTATAAATTTTAGAAGACCAAGATGAACTCTTCCAGTAACTCCCATGTTAGGCGGCATAAAATGGGTTATACATTTTAAAAAATTTATTCTTGAAGATGGTCATAAAAGATAGAGTATCATTTGGTAAAATTTATCCAAAACAATTCTTTATTTTTTTTTAAAAAAAAAAAAAAGAGAAGGAAAGAAAGAAAATGGTGCGCACTGAGATACACGGTGAATGCATGGATGTGGCGGCTACAGGCGACGACACCAATTCCGGTACGCTCAAAAGCTGATATCGCAACAGTGACAAATTACATCATTATGAGTCATAACATCACTATTGTCGTTGTCATACTCACACCTCTCCTTCATTCCCTTCGCTCCACGTGTCTCCACCCCTTCAACCCCACTTCTCGCCTCTCACCTGCCCACTCAAAACACTCCACGACACGATTCATTCTCTCTTATCAACTCCTATCAGCCTTTTCCCCATAACTCACTTATAATAATACTCTTTCTCTCTCGTTGGCCGGGGGGAAGCTCTCTCTCTCTCTCTATATATATATATTTATATATATATATATATTCTTTTCACCCCATTATAAATCATTCCCAATTTTCATTAATTCTATATTAAAATTTAATAATTTTTAAATTTTATTTTTATTTAATATCAATTATAATCTATTGAAATAAAATTAACACATAATAAATGGTAAATTTATATATATATATATTCATGTAAGAGATTTAATGAGATGGGTTGTAAATAGAAATAAATAAAACCTTTTTAATAAGAGAGGATAGGCGTATGTGATATCCACATCCAATCATTCTCTCTACTTGGCTG
>QFDD01004249.1:0-23930 GCA_006871305.1 Vachellia collinsii | reverse complement strand
ACATAATTAATCTCTTACAAATCATCAGTATATTTTTTTAAAAAATAATTTCACAATACTCAAGAAATATTCCGTATCCAAGTTTTTGAAATATTTATTGAGTATTATATCGTGAGTAACTAATGAGGGTTATGACTTTTAAGCCATACAAGTAACACAGCTTCACATTTCACAGTTGTTGAGATGGCCGAGTTGGTCTAAGGCGCCAGATTAAGGTTCTGGTCCGAAAGGGCGTGGGTTCAAATCCCACTCTCAACACAAATAGTTTTTTCAGCCCAATCCAATATCGGTAGACTCAATCAAGCTTCAGCCAGGGTAGCTTTCTCGTCATCAACAAAGCCCGACAGAAAGCGAGGCTAACGAGTATGGGTATAGAAGGTTCAGAACCAGAATGAGAGAGAGAGAGAGAGAGAGAGAGAGAGAGAGAGAGAGAGAGAGAGAGAGAGAGGACAGGAGGATCATGATGTTCACAAATCAAGAAAAAAGACAGAAAGCAGAGACAAGTAACTACTATACTGTGGTTACGGGGAAAGAAAGCAGACACAAATTGAGCAAAGAATATTGGTTCCATTGACAATAGTGTGCCTTCGACTCTTCAAGGAAAGTGGCCTGTGCGCCCAAAACGACTACATTCTAGGTTGGCGGTGGATTTTGGTAAAAGAAAGCAAGAGAGAGAGGATCCCGACCAGAGGGGGGAGAGACAAGCGAAATGTGTTTTGATTGTAGGCTTGATGCGATCTATATTACTCTATCAGAGATTTATCTTTATTTTCATTTTAATTCCTCAATTTTAAAATCAGTGATTTTAATCTCTCAAAGGATAAAATAATTCAGATTTGTTTGGATCGTAGAGACCAGTGTCTTAAATAAATAAAATAAAACTTAAAAGATTAAAAAAATTTAAATTTAAACGACTAAAACTAAAAATAAAACCAAAGGGCTAATCCAATTACAAATGAAAGAGTAAAGCGCACTATCTTCCACTTCCAACGGCAGACCCTAAAAACTAGCGATTGTATACAAATTAATGAGGTTAGTTATATGTAAAAGATGAACCTTGATTATTCTAAAACCACCCCTTGAACTTTGCCGAGCTAAGTTAATACATGGGTTGAATAGGAACCTTCGTAATCTTCTCTCTTCTGACAAACTACAAAACGACTCTAATTTTTTTTTTTAATCCTAAACCTCCCTGAAAATTATATTGTCATTCAAAATTAAAACGTTCATATAAATTCATATGTCAGGCCAATCTGAACAACAAATTAAACCCAATCCACTCTGGCTTTTACACCCAATAGCCTGCAGCTCGATTCCACGTGGTCAATAAATGATACATAATTTTGAATTTTTTATCCCAGCCATAGGGCTCAATGTCAACATTGACTCTTGAATGGAATAGTAACTCCAACACCAACGTCTCTTGCATTATAGAGCACTCACAATCAATCTATCAGTCAAAATTGTTCCAACTACAAACTGATTAACCACCATGCAAGGTTGAAAGAAAAACCACCACATCCTTGTCTTCTAATGATGTGTTCAGTTGGCCACTCAGCTCCCAATCACAATCATTCACAAGGACTAGAACTCCAGGTCTCCTGCAACATAAGCCATAAGAAACCAAACTGTCAGCTCAATCTATGATTACATGCTTCTTCCTCCACTCTGCTTTCAGTTTAAGCCTCAAACCAATGTCCCTTCCCTAGTTCGTAATGTTCTTACAGTTGCAGCTCAAAAACCTGACCTATAATAGCTGTTGTAAAATCCAGAAAAAGTATTTGCCTCTCATGTTCAAGCTTAAGTTGAAAAGATCAACAACAAAACTTACACAGTGTCCCCCTTCATGAACATTTCAGGCCTCTCCTTGATCAAGTTTGTCCGCACCCAAGAAAGCAAATCTTTCATTATTAACTGTGAAGCAAGATGAAAATATTGCAAGATTGTCAGGCATAACAAAAGAAAGCTCAATTTAATCAACTTTTATAACATAGGCTACCTTATCTGATCCATTTTGTGGCTCAACACTGACATTGAAAATCTTCTTGGACTCACAAAGAAGCTCCAATCCCCCACTGTATTGAACCCCGAACATTTCAGCAATTTTAACAAGCACTTAAATCAGATCAAAATCATAGGGTTCTCAACAGAAGCCGCAAGTGTAACATAAAGAAACAAAAAAACAACACAGTTGCAAATAAACCCTAAACCGCCCCAAAAAAAAACCAAAACTATGATCCTATCCCACTTCCCAAGCGGGAAAAAACCAAACATTGAAGGGACGTGCCAATTATGATTAAGTTCCCAACTACACACACACCAAGCCTCAAATTATCTATGATTCCAAAAGAGAAGTCTGTTCAACACACTGTTTGTATCAAATGGGACAAGAGAATTCTCCAAATTCCAAAATCCAATAAAAAAAAACGGTAGCTTATAGCGCAAAATTCCAAAAAAACGGTTGGGTTATACTTATACAGAGGGTTTTTTTCCTTGTGTGTTTAGAAAAAACTTCAGGATGAACTTCTAAGTATAATTTAACTACAGAAAACTCCTCCTAATTCCTCACCAAAATTGCCTAACATACCGGTTCGCGTGGGCTTTAGATTCTACGAAAATAAGAAATCAACCAAACAGAAAATTCACAGTTGTGGCAATGAAGATTCAACTAAAGTGAGAAAACAAGAAGAACAAAGAAGCAGATAGAAAAATTAGACGGATAACATGAACATACCCGAATTCGAGCGTGAGTTGCATTATGTTGCTTCCTCAGAATCCAAAACACTCGAGGGTAACGATCTATCGAGGGGAGAGACTGAAAAAGGAAAAAGCTTCAAATTTTATTCCTACGCAACATCGGCATCCATTCTTCCATCATATAAACCCGTATATTGACCATCCATTTTTTTTTTTTCAGTTTTTGAAACTAGTAAACTACCCAGTGTCAAGGAATATACTGAGTTATGCGTGATCTGAGAAAGTACCCAATTGTTTATCTTTTAAAAAGAAATTTTTAACTTTAATAACTAATAAGTAAAGTAACAATCAAATAAGTATGTTCACTACTTCAGCATCCTTTCTTAACCTAGTTTACAATAGATAAATAAAAGCCAGTTCGAACCAGAATTAATAGCAAATTTACATGTCCCTGCTTTAGATGCAAAGAGAGAAACTGAAAGCAGGGATTGATTATCAAACAAAACAACTCCATCAAATAGCCGTAGGGAAACGATGGATGCTTACATCTTGAACTGTTTTCGTCCTCGACGGTGATCTTGAAGACGTAGGTTTGGAGCATGCAGCGGGCTCTCGGGCAGGGTCGAGTCGTGGAGGCGTCAGTCAAGCTTCTCAAATTAAGTAGAAGTATTTATATCCTTTAATTATAAAAGATTCGTTGAATAAACATTTTGTCTTGGATCCTCAACATTAAATATTATAGTTGACAAATAAATTACAGCTTATTTCCATTTAAAATATACTAAAATAATATCATATATTTAGATTAAATCAAAAATAAAAATATTGGAAAATATCTTATATATATAAAATAATATTTTAAAAAGATACACTATTGATATATTATAATATATTATAAGAGAATTCTAAAATTGAAACACCGGGCAAAAAAATTAAAAGATAAAAATCGGGTTTACAGTTTACTGGGCCACTTTCGGGCCGGTCTTTCTAACCCGGTTACTCGCACGTGGTCGCGCATCTTACCGTATTCTGGAGCATGTTCATGGACCCAAATGACCCGGAGCGACCACGTGGGAGAGGATAAAGATCTGCATGATCTAGTTCCAGGACTAATGTTGGCCCATTATTACCGTCTCCTGCTTCCGGGATCAAAATGCGTACAGTGTTATGTAAAATTGCCCACCGATACTCCTGGTTTAACAGTTAAACTGGTCTTGCTAGCTCACTCGTGCAAGGTTAGGAAACAAACAATCAGGATCGGATCCGTCATTCATGAAACGACAATAGCCGAACCTCATCACTCCACCGATCTTGATTTTCACGGTCATTACGCAATTTTGTCTCCAAATTTCGCGTTCCTGCCATCTAGGATCGTGTCCAATAGGCACAGCTCAAATAGTGGATATGGAGCTAGGGTTTTTGTAGGAGTAGGTGCTTAAGGAGGTGAATCACTGAAGCTATGGAGACTTATAAAAGATGGATCAGGCAAAACAAAGAGTTTGTGCACTCTTTGGAGTCTTTGGCCAACGTAAGCTATCATTTGAATTGACATTTTTGTCATAACATCATTCCCATTTACAAATTCTTCCATTAATGCAAATTTCTGGGGTTATCGTGCAATGAACTTGGCTCAAAAGGGATGTGATTGATATGATATGGGTTTGAAACTGATAATATGCGCTTGTTTGATTACAGAATGATAGGACAATTTATGGCACCTTTTATTTTTTGGATTGGGGAACGGAGAGTGGGAGAGGAAGGGATTCTGTAGATGTAATTCCACTTTAAATTGCACTACGTTTTGATGCTCCTGTCAGTGGAAGAAAATCTTTGTTTCGAGTCAATTCAACTTTTAAATATCTGCTGTAAGACCTGCAGGCTGTTATGCATCCATATATTTCAGTGGAATTTGGTCTTGGTTGCGGGGGTAATAATTCAAAGAAGGATACTGTTTTGGAGGAGTTTTTCCCCCTTTGCTGAGATATTTTATACCAATAATTATCTTCTTGCTGTTTGAATTGTGGTCAGGGGATGACGTGGCTTCTTCCAGAAAGGTTCTCTGATTCAGAGATTGGACCAGAAGCAGGTTTTGTGAAATTTTGGTAACATTTGGCTACTTTTGAGTTTAAGATTATACATGATTTGATATGATATTGTAATAAATAAAAGAAGTTAGTCATGGGTTAGTTGGGGTAATTAGTTTCAAGAGTGATGATCTTTAGGAGCTATTGACTATAAATCGATGGATTAGGAAATGCTTGTAATAGGCTTTTGGTTAATGGAAATTTGATTCCCTGTTTCTCCTATATCTCTCTTGTATCTCTTTCTCTGCATCTTTGCCTCCCTTCTCTTTCCCTCTCTTCCCCTCCCTGTCTCTCTCCTGTCAAAATTACAAAGACACTTCAGATTATTTCTCTCTTGCTTGAAGGACAGAGAAATGTTCTGGTGATGACAAATTTGAAGCAAATAAATTTTGGCAGGCCTGACAAAAAAGTAGAGGCTTCTATTACCTATAGTATATATTCATGTCATGTGGATTTTGACTATGATAAATTTAAAAATAAAAATAAAATAAAATAACAATGATAGTTCACCTTGCAAAGAATTCAAGTCTTACAGATTCTAAACATGAAAATTCTTGGAGTCGCATTAATTTTATTTAGTGACATTGGTTCCCTTTGAATTCGAAAAATTCGTGATTGCCTTTTCTTTTCATGTACTTGTTTTAGATTTTTGTCTCCTACTATATTCCTATTATGTTTAGTTGAAGCATGTGCAGTGGTAACTTACTGAGGAATTTTTAATTTTATGCAGTAACAACCATTTTGGGAATTATCACTGCTATAAATGAACATATAATTGATACAGAACCTACCCAGGCTATTACAGGCTCAGTTGAGCCTAATTCATTTCCTTATCCTTTATGTTTATCTGCGATAAAGGATTTGGAAACACTAGTTGAAGTTGCAGCACAACATTACTATGGCGATGATAAGAAATGGAATTTCCTTGCTATTACAGAAGCAACCAAGTAAGCACGTTGTGTGTTCCAGTATATTTACTTTCATATTATCCATAGGTTGGGATAGCTATATAACCATTGATCCATATCTCTTGCCTTGCATCAACCTAACTCAGAGTGCTGGTCCGGTTATCATTGTTTCGGAAGAGTGGATACAAGATGCTTCTACAGGGAGGGGAGATGCTTAATGATGATAAGAATGCAGATAATTTGACTTCTCAACGTCAAATTGGCAATTTGCCACAACCTGGAGGGTATCTTCGGTCTGGTTACATGAATAATAATCTTGTTCAAAACCCATGGAATCTTGAAGGACAAGCACTCTCTGCTTTAAGTAGATTTGGAGAAAATGCTAGGGTGTTGTCAGATCCAACATGGTTGCGCCAGGTTAAACACCAACATGAAATTATGAAGTCTCCTGGTAATCCTAGTTACTTTTAGCAGTACTAGAATTGATTATTGTTTACCACTGAATCTGCTAATACTTACCACTGTTTCTTTGACATATTCAGTTGTAGAGAGACCTACACTTTTAACTGTAATGTCCAAGAAGGGTCTTCGTGGGGTTATGTTTCTAATTGGAGAAGTTTTGTTTATCACTAGACCACTTGTTTATGTTATTTGTATTCGGAAGTATGGTATTTGGTCATGGACCCCATGGTTCCTGTCATTAGCTATTGACTGCATAGGGACAAGCATCCTTTCACTAGTTACTACATCTGTGGTTGGAGGGAAGGAGCATGTATTTCATCTTTCAGCCTCCGAGAAGGATGAGGTTAGAGTTTCTTTAGAGCTATGCATATTGACATGCACAGTGCTTTGGGCGTATGAGTCTTCACTCCTTTGCATGAGTCTAAGTTCATCAGAAGGCTCTTATGTGCCAGTATTGGTTAACACTTAAAAATGTTTAATGTTGAAATAGTTTTTACTTCAGGCTAGAAGACGGAAGCTGTTATTTGCGCTTTACTTGGTGAGAGATCCATTCTTCAGCAAGTATACCAGGTAGAATTGGTTTCACATTCTCTTTTTTTCTTATCTTCAGTTTTTTTTTTTGGGGGGGGGGAATTCAACGTGCTTACTCTGAACAGTAGGAAAAAATGACTATATTTTGTCTTCATATTCTCTCAGGCTAAAACTGGAAAGAACTGAGAAAATCTTGGAACCGGTACCCATTGTAGGATTTCTTACAGGTATGCTTGATTATTTTTCATTTTTCTACTTGATTCCCCTCCTCTGCTTCCAGATATCTTATCATGACCAAGCTCCCAATTTTACTTCAAACATCTTTTATGTTTTGTTTCTTTATGTGCTCACAGCAAAAGTCATCGAACTTATGATTGGAGCTCAAACACGATACACTTACACGTCAGGATCATGAAATTATAGTCAGAAAATAAGGTCTCCCTATCCTCCAAGATTAAGATGTCTATTCCAGACTTCTTGTTCCTAATTTATACAGAGATGTATCAATCTCCTATTGGAATATCAAGAAACTGGAAGTTTCAGCATTCAGCTGCCCCTTTTTCTGGCTCTACAATCACAGATATGGAAGTTGGGGATCTGGTGCGGGCCTTTTTCTTTTTTTTAATGGATGTCTCTGGAGACCGGAGAGCTTTTGTTCCTATCCGCTACAACAGTTGTGGATATAGTTGCACTCGTAGTTCTGAACATCAACAGCACGAGTTATGTTGTGATTCATTAGCTCAAAATATTGTTGTTCGTTCTTACCACAAAAAGAAATATCGTAGTTCTTTCTATCTCTGAAACATTCAACTCATGTTCAGCATCCTTACCTGGACAATGTTTGTAAGACCTGATAAAGCTTTTGCGCCCCCCCCCCCGGCCCAAAAAAAAACCGAGGATAAATGAAAATTATCCGGAGAGACCTTGTCCTGTAGTTTTGATATCTTAGTTGCTGCAAAATGTTCGTAAGTATTTTAATTTCAGTTTATAGTGAAGTATTGTCATCAGTAAACTCTTGTTATCTTTGTAACCTTCTATGTAGTTCATGGGCCCTAAACGAACCATTGTAGTTTTTTTTTCCTTGAGTGGAAAGGCATTCATTTCATCTCAAACGGACCATTGGAGTTTGTATGTGTTTATTTCTTTTTCCCAGTGCTACTGCCGGAATAGATACTCTTAATTTTCCCCTTCTCATTTCTTAGCATATCGTCTCCACTTTTACTCAGATTAAATATTTTATAAAATAACTTCTTCTATTTTTCCAGTACTGCAGTTTTGAACTGTACAGACCAAATTTTAACAGTTTAAATTTATTTATTAAGTTTATATTACTAATTTCATAAAATATTAAATTTAAACCGGAAGCCAGTTATTTTATCATACTTCTGACTTGGTAAATGCTACCGTCATTTGCTTGACCTGAACGTAGCCGACAGGTAAAAGATGTAGAACAGTTCGAGTGCTTGTAATTCCCAATTACAGAAATTTCATACAGGACGTGACATGCAACCATGACACCAAGCCAATAATTACCTACATGCTACAGTGGTCAAATTCCATACCAAAAAAATCCCACTAGTTCTGAGTCCTACACCAAGACCGACACCCC
This sequence comes from Vachellia collinsii, assembly GCA_006871305.1. NCBI lineage: Eukaryota > Viridiplantae > Streptophyta > Magnoliopsida > Fabales > Fabaceae > Vachellia > Vachellia collinsii. The sequence goes on along the minus strand of QFDD01004249.1, from coordinate 15,639 downwards.
CGGAAACAGACTTTAATCGTTGCCAAAGAACACAGACCCAAACGCATAAACGATGATCCATTAACAACCCTATAAGAAATGACGACATAAAAGGCCCACAGCAGCTTTAGGCTTGTGAAATTCATCACACAAACACAGCTATTTGAAGCCAAGAAAAAGGCCACAAAATTCTGAAGTTGCAATTAAAAGATCTGGAAGAAGCACATGTAAAGAATCTTCAATCTTCACATAAAATTCTACAACAGTCATGTCTCACTCAAGTTTTTCCAGTTCCCCCATTCTCTCTATGATTGCCTGCAAGCACAAAAGTAGGTATAATTTTGACCGAGGTAAAGGATTTTTGTTGCATAAAACTTGCAGGAAGAACCGGCGCAGCTAAAGGGTCGAAATCATTTTATAGCTAATAACTTTAACACTAGGACACTACTGTAAATAGGAAAAAGCATATAACAAATAAAATAGCCAAGTGTATGCAACCAAATCTGAAAACTATATAATAAAAGTAACTCCAAAAAAAAATGCATACCCTCTTGCTTGTTTCTTGCAGTTCACCCGCTAGAATGAATTCGTCGAGTATAAGATAGACCTTCAAGATAGATAATCAACTATGTGAGAACATAATAAAAATCATCCTAAGGATCCAATCAACACTGATAAGTAATAATAGTTCAACAACTCAACCCTGAAGCGAACCGAATAGATTGGTCACATTGAGAATTGGCATCAAAATTCACACACGGGTGGATGTTTAAGTAGACTGTAATGGAGGGTACTGCTAAAGTCAGTTTGGAGACAACTAAAAATTCGTCACATTGAGAATTGGCATTAAAAAAATACTAGCAGCATGCTATGGCAAAATAAATGATCTTCCAAATTGATCATTCGAGGCAACATGTTTAGCCAATATTCTGTTATGTTCCCACAAGTTCAAAAGAAAATGCTGCACGATCCGGATCCAAATCCAAAATCTAAAAAGCTAAGGTAAACAGAGACTTAGCAGATACAGATATCTAAAAGATTTGGATCGAAATAGGCATAACTTCCCTTCCTGCTTGCTTGCCAAAAACGGTTATGCAGATGATGGTGTAATAGAAGGAGGCAAAGAACAAATGTCACTGCCAACATAGATCTCCTTCATGCAAGTCTAGGCATACAATACAACAATTGTATTAGAAAAAAAAATATGATAAATAAACAAACCTTGTGGAAGTTAAAAACCAAATCCAGTTCACAAACATTGCTGAAAAAATGATCCAGTATTTCCACAAACAAGTGAATGCACTCTAAGTATGCCAGCTCGTTGTCAGTGATGTCAACACAGAGAGAGAAAAAGAGTCCAGCATATCGCCTGTAGATTATCTTGTGTGTACGAAACTGAAAGAAATGTTATAATCACATAGTCAAAACATAATCAGCATATACCAGAAGTTAGAACTCGTCTCAAACAAATTAATAGTCAGGCAGAAAGTCAGAAAAGAAAAACTAGAGGGGGGGGGGCACTTTCCTGTCAATAAAGGTGTAAAAAAACCCACCAAAACCTCAATAATCGCATTGGTCATAAAATTTTCAATGCTCGTTTTCCCATAATAATATCCCATTGATATGCTATGTGAAAAGTCAAAAAAACCATAATTTAGGCTTTGTGTGAGAAAACAAATCTCATCCCCATGAATTGTTCAGACTAGAGATATAACACAGTACATGTATGGAGAATAAGCGTAATCTGATTTTTCCTCTAATACTAACTTCTGAACATGTAATTCAGAACAGTAGATACAAGATCACTGGCTAAAAGTTTTCACCTCAACGAAATTCGTGAATTTGGGGTCTCGGTTTACCACCAATCGATGAACCTGCAAAATGATCAATGTATAAACCTCTGCAATAAGAACCGAGGAAGACCCAAAAGCACAAGTCTGCCAGACAACAATTTGAATCTGTCAGGAAAACCAAAAAATTGATCCCACCTCGTATTCAACCTTGTGCTTCTCTGATTCCTCAAGAGGAACATAATATTTGGCCAGACGGGTCTTCCCCTGTCTATTCTGCAAGAGTATGAATCGGATCTGGAAATTCGAAATTCCCAAAAAACATATAAGACACGAAATCTTGGAATCCAATAAAATCTCGTGTTAAATGATATGGATTAATCACCATTTCCAGTCAATTATAGCCGACAAATTGGTTTTCCGATTCGAGTTCAAATCCAGCGATCACTGCAAAACTTTTAAGAAAAGGTAGTGTTAAATGAAATGGAGCCATCATTTGAACAAAAAACCGAACAGAAGCAACCCGAAAGTTCCATCGAAACCGCACAGGGGCAACAAAACCAGGACAGACTAAAGAGCATATTCATCCTAAAGACAATCAGAAGCAGCATATATACTCAGATTGCTATCACAACCAAGGTAGAAAAAGGGAAAGGGAAAGAATAATTGACCGGGGAAGCTACCTTCCTGAACACAAAACGGCGATACCAGCTAGGCAGGGATTCAAGATACTCTTTGCCGGCCGAAAAAGTCGTACTCGTCCTCACTTCTGTAATTTTCCTGTCCCAAATATTTCTAGACGCGCGACAGCGTCCATTACTGAATTCAATAACTTTGACATTGTCAAAATGAGAAGTTACTTTAATCAAAGTAAGGCATAGCGCAAAAAATAAAATAAAATAGGGCCTATATTCACAAGGTAAGGTCGTTTTTTTATCATGCGAGAATTACACCTTGAGACTTGATAAATAAAAACAATTACTGTTTACATCTAACAACGTTTACTTTAAAAAATTAATGCTTGATTTAAAAACAATTACTGCTTACAACTAACAACCACATGAGGAGCAATTTGGGATCAGGAAGACAAGAAGGGCTATGGATTTGTGGTCATAGTTGCACGGGCACCGGTACCTCCTGCGATTGCGGAGATGATAGTGATGATCAATGGGCTCAATATTTGCTAGAATAGAGATTACATGAAAATTTCCATACACTCAAAGTGCATGAAGCTATCAATTTGATTACTAAGAGATGCAATATCGACCATTTTTTTAAAGATGTTATTGGGGATGCGAGAGCCTTTTTTTCATAGGGATTGGAATGTGGTGATAGATCATAAACTTAGACAGGATATCTATTTTACTAATTTATTAGCGAAGTACTCACATACAATGAATAAACCTTTTTGTATACTAAATCAGCCCCATCCACTAGTCTAGGGATAGAGAATGATGTTGGGGGCTAACCTCTGGGCTGTATTCATGTATGTTTTATTTTAGAACGCGTCGGAGAAAGTTGCAGCTCTGTCACGATTCAAGAACGTGTCGGAGAAAATTGCAACTTTGTCACGGACAATTCAAGACTCACCCAAGAATGCATCAATGGCATCACAACTCAGTCATGAACAAGTGGAAGTGTTGTGCATAAGATGGGAATGCTTTACAGACCCCTTGAGCGGTATCGATCCAATGATCTTCTTGTCCAAGATCCTCCTTCCTTTTCAAAAAAAAAAAACAGAGTTCCTCCATAGCTTCCGCCGCCGTACTCTGTCTTCTCTAAATTTCTTTATTTCACAAGCTAATCTTGCATCCTTCTCAGCATAAGAGATATGGGAAAGGACACTAAAGACAGCTCCTCATCGTCATCCACAGTTGATTTTTCATACCCTCTCTACCTTCATTCGCCGATACCCAGGCAACGACTTTAGTTATTCAAGCTCTGTGAGGATCCGAGAATTATGAGGTTTGGAGCATATATATGATGGTTGCCTTCTCTACGAAAAATAAGCTTGGAATAGTTTATGGTACTTACACTTGGGAACAACAACCAAAGTCTCATCGCAATTTATGGGATCGTTGCAACTCTATCATCCTTTCTTGGCTTGTCAATTTAGTAGAAAAGCATATTGCAACCAGTATAATTTTCTCCTCAAGCGCTCATTCTATGTGGCTTGATTTGAAGGAAAGATATCATAAGCCAGACGGTGCCTAAATCTTTACCCTTCATCAGTCCATCTGCACCTTACTCTAGGAAGCAATGTCTGTATTTGATTATTTCACAAGACTCAAGGAATTGTGGGATGAATATGACTCACTTATTCCTTATCCAACTTGCAACTGCTCCTTTACACAAGAATATACCAAAGTCTTGCAGAGGCAGTGCCTTCTTCAATTTCTTTGGGCCTAAATGAAGTCCATCATCCTGCGAGGACCCAAATTCTCTTCAAATGCCTCTTTCCACTATTAACCAAGCTTACTCAATGATTTCTCAGGATGAATTTGAATGACTTATTTCTTCACATGTTCATAATTATACGCCTGAAGGAGTCACAATGACTGCAAGGGGAGGCCGTTCTGGCAGAGATTTTGGACAGGGTCAGTCTCAAGAGGAGTGTACATATTGCCACAAATGGGGACATAAGCATGAGAATTGCTATCGCATTGTTGGTTTTCCATCTAATTCTCATGGCAAATAGATCACAGATTCAAATATCAATAATATGTTTGTTGCCTCCAATACTCATTCTTCAAGTAAGCCTTGCACTCCAATGGATGTTCAACTGCCCTACACCAAGAATATGAACAGATTCTCAAACTTATCAAGAAGGGACCTAATGGAGTCTCTATGGGTGCTGTTGATTTTATTGAGGAAACCACCCTAGGTGCGGTTAATGCCTTACCACCCTTTATAACTAAATCTTATTGGATTTTTTCTGGTGCAACATGTCATGTTGTTAGCAATTTAAGTCTGTTCAATGGTGTACAATCATATGTGGGTCCTCTTAGGAAGATTAAAATGCCTAATGGAGAACATATGACTGTGACTCATACCGAAACTGTTAAAACTCTTGATGATATAATTCTTACTAATGTTTACTATGTTCCTTGATGTTGTTTTAATTTAGTCTCCATTTCTAGACTAAGTAGGGATAATCAATGTGCGATTTCATTCTATCCTGAAATATTTGTTATACAAGGGATCTGCAATGGCAAGGCCAAAGCAATTGGTAGAATGTTTAATGGATTATACTTAGTTGAATGGATTAGGGACATATCTGTTGTTTTGAACATTGACTCTTTTGCTTCTACTAAGCTAAGATAAGAAATTTGGCACAAGAGTCTAGATCATGCACCTTTAGAAAGACTTGAACCTTTAGATTCCATTCATTATGATTTTTCTGTAATCCATAACTTTGTTTGTGATGTATGTCCATGTGCTAAACAGACACAACTGCCTTTACCTGTGAGTCAAAGTAAGACATATAAATGCTTTAACCTTATTCATGTTGATGTATGGGGACCCTATAGGGAGCCCACTTATAAAGGACATGGGTATTTTTGTACTATTGTTGATCACTTCTCCTGCTGTGCATGCTTATCCATAAAAATGAAGCTTCTGTGCATCTTAAGACTTTTATTTCTTATGTTCATACTTAGTTTGATGTTATGGTCAAATGCGTGCTTAGTGATAATGGTTTGGAGTTCGTCAATACTGATTTTTAATGCAAAGTGTATTTTACATGAGACTTTCTCTCCCTATACCCCACAGCAAAATGGTGTCATGAAGCGCAATTCTAGACACCTCTTGGATGTGGGTAGGAGTCTTCTCTTTCACTGTGGTGTTCCCCTTAAATTTGGGGAGAAAGCATTAAAATAGCAGCCTACTTAATTAATCGTACTCCTTCTGTGACTTTAGGCAATAAAACACCCTATGAGATTTTATTCAAACATCAACCAGATCTGTCTTTCTTGCATATTTTTGGTTGTTTAGCATTTGTCACTAACCTACAAGCCATTGATAAGTTTCAGTCTCGTTCTCATCCTTGTGTTTTCCTCGGTTATCCATCAAATCAGAAAGGATACCTCCCTTTTAACTTGCAAATGAATATGTTATGTATTTCTCGCCATGTTGTCTTTTTTGAAGATAAATTTCCATATCAAGATGTCTCAAGTATCAATCAAGGGGGAGGGCATCATACTATACTTGATCCCTTCCCCCATACTCATATTAAGGATCCAAATCCAATTGCTATTCAACAAGAGACTGATCCGATAGATGATCCTAATCAGTCCAATCAAGATAGGGATCACTTTAATAATGGTGAAGGCAGTATGCATATTGAACCACTTATGACTAGACCTGTAAGTGAAAGGAGGAGTCCCTTATTGATGAAGGATTATGTTTGTGGTAGTCATATTCCATATAAAAATTTGATGGGTTATGCATGCAACACCAAATTCTTCAGTCCAATAGGTAAAATAATCTCATTTATCTCATCATAATGTATCTGTTGAGTATAACATGCGTTGTCTAGCATTGATGCAATTCTTAAGCATTGTAGTTTTGAGGAGGCAATTAAGGATGAGAGATGGGTTGATGCCATGAAAACAGAGGTAAAGGCATTAGAAGAAAATGGAACATGGGAACTTGTGGATCTACTAAAGGGTAAGAAACCTATAGGATGTAGGTGGATCTACAAGGTAATTAAAGTATGATGCTCATGGTAATATTGATCATTTTAAAGCTAGATTGGTTGCTAAAGGTTATAGCCAACAAGAGGGAATATATTATTTTGAAACTTTTTCCCTAGTTGTTAAGATGATAACAATGAGATTAGTACTATCCATTGCAGCAATGAATAATTGGGAATTATCCCAAATGAATGTTTATAATGCTTTTCTTCAAGGTGATTTAAATGAAGAAATGTATATGAAAGTTTCACAAGGATTTCGTAATAGTGAAAACAAAGTTTGCAAACTTACCAAATCATTGTATGGACTAAAACAAGCATATAGGCAATAGAATGCTAAGCTCACATGAGTATTGATAGATGGAGGTTTTAAGCAAAGTAAATATAATTATTCACTCTTTATTAGATAAGATATGACTAAAACAACACTTGTGCTAGCTTACGTTGATGACCCGGTTATTACAGGAAATAAAATTGAAAAGATCAATGAAGTAAAGGCATATTTGCATGCAAAGTTTAGGATTAAGGATCTAGGACAACTTAGGTATTTCCTTGGAATAGAGGTGGCAAGATCTTCTCAAGGAATTGTTCTTAAGCAAAGGAAATATACTCATGATATTATTAAAGATATGGGTTTGAGTGCAGCTAAGCCACTTGGAATACTAATGGAGCCAAATACAAGGCTTAGATCCAAGCTTAAGAAGGAGAGTCATGATCCACTTCTAAAGGAACCAACTGTATGCAGAAGATTGGTAGGTAGGTTATCATATTCAATAGTTTCTAGACCTGACTTTAGCTTCATTGTGTGAAGTCTTAGTCAATTTATGAAAGAACCTAGAAGGTCTCATGTAAGGGCTGCTGAAAGAGTAGTTAGATATCTCAAATCAACACTTGGAATTGGAATTTTGCTGTTAGCAACAGCAAAGAACCAACTGAAATGCTTCGTTGACTCAGATTAGGGGACTTGCCCAGATGCAAGAAGGTTAGTAACCAGTTACATGGTAAAGTTTGGAGGTTCTCTAGTGTGTTGGAAGTCCAAGAAGCAAAATACAATATCAAAGTCTTCAGCAGAAGTAGAATATAGAGCTATTGGGACACCAATATCAGAGGTAGTTTGGGTGACCAAACTTCTAAGAGACCTGAATGTAGAAGGACCTGTTCGAGTTTTATGCGATAGCAAGGTAGCTATTCACATTGCTAATAACACGGTTTTTCATGAGAGAACCAAGCATATTGAAATAGAATGCCATTTTATTAGAAAAAAGTTATATAATGAAGTCATTGACTTGAGACATGTACCAAATAAGGAACAACAGGTTGACATTGTTACCAAAGGATTGGGTAAAGAAGATCACAACACAATAATGGACAAGTTAGGGACCATAAATCTATATGCCCCCAAACTTGAAGGAGAGTGTAAACGAGACTATATAGAGTAGGATATAAGTGTATTCACATAATTAGTTTTGATTCTTTTTAATAGGCCCATATGTGTAGATAAACATAAGTGCTTGCTTATAAGAGTATATATATATGTAAAAGCCTAAACCATTGTACATGATTTTTTGATCATTATTCAAAAATACACAGTACCTTTGCAGCTTTTTACAACTTAGAAGATCAATAAAAGGCAACCTTAATCCTGCAAATTTAAAATTGTACAAAATAATATTTAAGAAAATGCACATTCCCATATGGCCATAAACTATAATGTTTAACAAATTTTAAATTGTAGAATCCTCTTGCATTTCATTTAGTCTGCAAAATATTTTGTATAAATATGATCATGTCTTTACATTGGATTTGTTTATTTTTTTTGTAAAAGATTGTTTGCTTTGAATTACGTTTTTTTTTCTTTTTCAAATACTAGTATCTCATATAAATAATTATATGATAAAAAAATACTTATATTTGAAATTATTTTTGTTTTCTATTAGATACGTAAATTACCCATGAATGCCAAACCTCTCACCACATACTTTTGTCTTGGTCTTCAAATCTTGTTTTCCTGTCAATTGTCTTCCTTCAACAATCTTTTAGAAAATTGTGCCTAACTCTCAAAGATGTCCATTATTTTTCCATCTTCGAAAGACTATTATGAGAGAAACAAGTTCCTTTGTTCTACTCTTTAATTTTATACAAACTTGATCATTAAAGCTTTTAACATACAAGAATTAAATGTTGACATCTTCTTCAGCATTTTAACATCCACGAATTGAACCATTCGAAATAATAAAGAATGATAAGTTCTTCTTTATGGATAACTATGACTCTTCAACTCCACACCAATATCCCAACCAGTATCCGCACCCTTCATATCACCCACGTTCAAGTTTGGATCCATATTCTCCTCCTCCTCACTACACATATCCGTTCAATAATCCTTACAGCCCTTCTTCTGTGCCTACTATCATCACCTTTGTCGTCCTCTCGGAGCTCCCACTTCATGACAACCATCATCGCCTCCTTCTAGTTATGTCGAACAATTTCAACCGCCTCCTATTGGCTATTATGGTCCTCCTCCTTATCCTTACCCTCATTATCAAGTTCTTCAACCTACCCATAATGTTACTCCTCTTCCTCCTCAAACTTTCATTTTGTTGGGTTCACCTAGTTTCCGTTATTTTCCAATAGTTGAAGCACTTCCGCCTCCTGAAGAAAATTTCAAGAGTCATTGACGAGCCCTTTCCTATGTTGATCTCTTTGTGTTGCAGTGCTAGAGCTTGCCAAGGGGGGAGCATTGTTGTGTCGCAAACCAACAATTCTTCCAACACTCCTAGAACATCAGTTTGCAGACTATCTTTGGATGGTATTGTGATCAATGCTCGATTTCCCAGTAATGGGCAATCTTCTTCGGCTGAATCCTTAGTCCAGCCATTGTTTAAGCATTCGAACTCAGTTTCAATTTTGAATCATGAAGGGGAGTTTTCGAGCCATCATCAAAACTCATTCTCGGGTTGGGGATTCACCCACTTTAATATGTTGAAAATTTTGGGTTACAAAATAGTGAGTGATGTTACTTCTGTTATCAATGTTTGATATCACATGCTGGCTGCTGCAAATAAGCTGCAAATTATGTAGGAATTCTCAAGACATTCATGAAGAGTAGAAATAGAAGATGGAGGTGGATATTAGGAAATAGAAGGATGAAAATTATTCACGGATATAGTTTCTGGATTTCTTGTTCAAACCCTCCAAATTAGAATTTGATTGTGTGATCCTGGCTAAAATCAAAAGTGACTTTGTTGAAAACTAAGACTTTGTTTAGTGAGACATTTTATCACTTAACTGTGACATTTATTAATTGGAATTATGGAGTTGGAGTCAGCTTTATTTTGATGTTGTTGTCTACTAGACGGTAAAATAAACAACACATGTGACGTAGCAAAACTATTATTTTATCATGTATTTTACTTCATTTCAAGTAATATTAAGATTTTTTTAATCTGTGCTTGCATGTGTGATTGTCTCTGTTAGTTTTAATTATTAAAGGATCTTCTTTCTAACATTCAGGATGGTTTGATGGCAACTCATGATGAGGAAACCAATAGGTTTTTCAAGCACTCTTCTGTAAAAGTGGTGCTTTGCCCCGGATCGCAGGAAAATGACATAGGTGGTACAAGCAAAAGGTTATTTCAAAAGGAAAATGCTTTCGTTTTAAATTAGCTAACAGTTCCTTTTCACGAAGTGAAATTTCAGTTTTAATAGCTTATAACTATTGGCTTTTCTGGGCTCTCTTAATACTTAATGATAATTTATCTTAACAATAAAGTTTCTGATATCCACATTGAAATCATCCTTCTACTTGTTATTAGGAAGTTGTAATCATATACACACATCATTAGGAAACTATTGTTGTGGATGCTGATGTCGGAAATAACAAGAGAAAAATTATAGCATTCATTGGTGGACTTGGTCTATGATATGGCAATACGATTTCCCCCCACCATCCCCTCTTTAGGACGTGTCATTCACTGCATAAGGATGACTATCACAATGCCACTTTTATGGTAATCTCTTATCACCACACTTCAAGTGGTCCCGGGATTAACATATAACATTCAGAACTGACACTTGATAGGGTGATACTAGTGGTTGTCCACGGGAGCCATGGCATGACTTGCATTCTAAAATTGATGGGCTAGCAACTTATGATGTTCTGGCCAACTTTGGGGAGCGGTACGTGGTTAAAAGCTACAAAGCCTCAGGAGATTAAAAAGCTAAAAGCTTCTTACGATGATGATTTGCTTAAGTTGGAAAGACGTTCACAAATTTTTAGCTTGGTTGATATGGATGTGTATGATAATGATCCCGATGCTTGGCATGTTCAGGCAATCAGTTGGTCAATATTGAATAGAATTTATGTTCAATCAAACCTACATAAATGAAACTATTCATTCTATTTACTTTTGGGTGCAGATATTTCAGTCAATTGATTCGAATTATGTCAAGGGATTTCCAAAAGATCCAAAAATGCAACGAAGAAGGTGAATGACATGAGTATTTGCTTAAAAAAATTCTTATGCTTCATTTTAGTTCATCAAACTAAAACCATGTAAGTTTTTGTGACTATATAAAGTCTAAATTTCACTGTGACTTCTGCAAAACCTAATATGTGGGAAGAATGTATTGATTGACATGAGCATACATACAGCATGTGTGAAGGCCATTTGTGGTGTATAACATTACATCTACATAGACAACCAATATTTCATTGGGTCTTCCTACAATTGGAATTAGAGTGTTTAGATGATTGTTATTAAAATAATTAATTCATTTCCTATGTAAATTACTAAAAATGATATATAAGTTAATGTGTTGAAGAAGGAGGGACAGTGATGATATTTTTTTATTTATTATGCCAATATATCTAACAATAGTATCAATTTCCTTAAATTTTCCCCAAAAAACTGAAAAGATATCTTTCTATGAAGATCATAATTTTGGCTCATGAATCCATGGTTTCCTTCCTTACTTCTAATAATTTAATCATTTGTGAAAAAAGTCATTTTATAATGGGATCACCCGTTGCCTTTTCCGTTTCAAAATGCAGCTATGTTAGAGATCCTCTCGCAGTCGTCACCACCAAGCAATCATCCAACTTAAACCCTAATGTCCCTCGTAACCCCTTCAGCCCGCCAAATTTTATCTACTGTGTCACTCGCATTCAAGCTCCTCACGCGCCGCCTTTCGTCGGCCACCGCTTCCACCACCCCGTCCAGACTCCACGATCGATACTCTTTCGAACCCCCGGCGTCACTTTCTCCCACATCCCAAAACCCAACCGATACAATCGTCAAACCGAAGAAAAAGCAAAAACCCCAATACCGTCCCCCTTCATCGCTTGATCGAACTGGGCGGAAGCCACTACATTCCGATTTGCCCTTTGATTTTCGATATAGCTACACGGAAAGCAGCCCCACAGTGAGGCCGATTGGGCTTAGAGAGCCCAAGTACTCGCCGTTTGGACCGGGCAGGCTCGATCGGCCATGGACAGGGGTTTGTGCTCCGGCAGTGGACCCAAAGGTGAAGAGTTTAGAGGGAGAGGACGATCCGAACTTGACGGAACAAAGGATGCAAAAGAGACGGTTAACTCAAGGTAAGCCACTTACTGCAGCTGAGAGGAAGGTACTGGTTTCAAAGTGCGAAAGGAGCAAAACTAAGAGGCAAATAAACTTGGGTAAGTGCTGGTTTTTGTTTTTCCTTTTCGGCGCTCTTGGTTTCGTTATAGTTTTTTAAGGTAATATAATATCTATATTGTGGGTTATGGTTTATGTTTGACAACAAGGCTGGAGTTCTTCTCATTGCTTAGCAGTAGGTCATAAATTTGAATTTTTGTGTTGAATTAGAAACTATATATTCCAGTGGACGGGTATGAAGTTTCAGTTTTGCAACTAAAAATTGTGGTTGCGAGCAATTTTATTGGTAGATTAAAACTAGGACTTACCCTTAATGAAAAGGGGGGATTTATCTGTTTAATTGCGCATTTTTCATCTTACTACAATTCTACACGAGAAAAGCTAAACAAATTAAATACACTTTGAACTGTGGTTTGCTCTCTCACCTCTTTCTCTGTCAATTGTTGAACCCCTGCCCGTGCTTGTGTTTCTTCTTGGGTTGCAGGGAGGGATGGTTTGACTCACAATATGCTGAACGATATTCATAATCATTGGAAGCACGCAGAAGCAGTTAGGATTAAATGTATGGGTGTACCTACTGTGGACATGAAAAATGTTTGCACCCAGCTGGAGGTATATATCTCTTTAAAGAAATTTGCATTTTTCTTCTAATAATGTTGTGCTTGGGATTTTTAATTTTGATCGAGGTTGTATTTGGGATTGAATGAATCCTATTCTGTTCTGCTTGATGCTTCTATGCTACTCTGTTGTTTCTGAGGGGTTATTATATTCCTCAGGCGTTTATTTTGGTACCTGAAGTGTATGTTAGAGTACATGCTATTGTAATTCTTATCTTCAAATTCAACTGCTTATGCAATCACGGAATCAAATTCATTTTCCTTTTGCAGGATAAAACATTTGGAAAGATCATTCACAGACATGGGGGTACCCTTGTATTATATAGAGGCAGGAATTACATTCCCAAAAGAAGGCCTGTAGTACCTGTCATGCTGTGGAGACCGCATGAACCCATATATCCAAGACTGATCAAGACAACAATTGAAGGCTTAAGTATTGAGGAAACGAAGGAAATGAGGAAGAAAGGATTAACTGTCCCTGCTTTAACTAAGCTTGGTACATTCTAGTTGTATTTTATATTTGCAGTTGCTGATTTGTGCTTGTGCAGTTTGCTGACTTTGAAGTTTATTGCAGCCAAAAATGGTTATTACGGTAGTTTGGTACTGATGGTGAGAGATGCTTTTCTCTCACGTGAGTTGGTTCGGATTGACTGCCAAGGCCTTGAGAAGAGTGATTACAAGAAAATTGGCTGCAAACTTCGGGTAAAGACAAGTTACTCTTACAGTTCTATTTTAGGTTGTTGTCCTAAGGAGCTATATGTGATGTTCTCTTTTTGATATTTCTTATCTTGCATCGGATTGTTTAATTGCATGGAGCACAAAGATGCAACAAGTCAAAAATGGCCTTGCCACTGTGGTGGATGATGTGGTGGCCGCCATGGAAAAATTGAATTAAAGAACTGAGGAAATGGTCTCACTAAGAAAAATTTCAAGCAATTATGTGATCACTTTAACTAAGAAACCATAGTAATTAGCAACCCAACAGTTAATTGATTGAAACAATTTGTCCTGCATTTAATTTCTATGCTCCACAATGGTGGACTTGATCCATGGGGGTCACTGTCCCGGCTTCATCTGCCTTTCAAACTGTTTGCATAGAAGATTGAATGTCTGGCTTTCAAGTTTGTTCCCTTGAGCTCTGAGGCTAAAGTTGTTCATTATTGAGTACCTTATTTTATAAATGCAGGACCTGGTGCCTTGCATTCTGGTGACATTTGACAAAGAACAGATTGTGGTTTGGAGGGGAGCCGATTACAAACCCCCTGAGGATGGATACTCATTTGCACATAGAGAATTATTTAAAGATTCTGATGATAACTTAGCCTCTGGAGAAGAGGGATGTGATAAGTTTGACTGTAGCAGCTGCAGCTTGTGATATTAACACTGCTGTTTGCATTGGTGATGAAGTTCCATTTTTGTTGATGCAAATAGCAGCCATACCCGTAATGAGGAGTTCCTTCAAGATTGGATTGAAGTATTATGGGTAAGAAAGAATTTTTTTTTTTTTTGGGGGGGTGGGGGGTGGGGGCGGGGCTCTTTCAAGGAACCTGCGTTGGTGCTTCTATTTGTCCAAACTTGTATTTCTGCGCCTGATGCCTTTGCACCTGCCAGTGGCTGACATGCAACCTGGAAGATACGGATAAAATGGTAAATTAGCTGCAGGTGACATGCGGTTTATTGTACAGATGCTCTGGAATTGGAATATGACCTTCTTACGACACGCGTAGTCGCATGATGTAGAAAGCTGCACCGTTTGGAAAGAGCTAAAATTGCTATCATGTGTATTTGTGGTCGTGCTGGAATTTGGATCCCGAAAAGTACAAATTATTATCAAGAGGAAAAGGGAGATTAAAATGCTAAGGGTATATTCGTACCTTATTATTAGCGGATGAACTGAAAATGTGGTTGTCAGCGCCCTTCCTTCCCCGTGCGTGTTTTCTTTCGACACGCCTCCAGTCCCCATTTATCACTATTGTTAATTCCTTGATGCCGCTGTAATGTTTAGAATTGAACTAGATTTGAACAGTTTCCAGTTTGTTGAAAAATAACAGTTAAAAGATGATTTTCATTTATGTCGTGTTTTTCCAAGAGTAAAATATTAAGATTCAAATTCAAAATCTAGATACATGAATCCTGTAAATTCCAAGCATGTTGTAAGATGCTTTAATCTTGAATTTTTGTTTTCATCGCACATGCTAGCCGGTATTTTTTAATTAAATTTTAATAGGCCGGATTTACACAGGTTGTCACTTGTCATGAGAGCACACTGAGACGTTAGTTAATTAGCTTTGATTCCCTCATGACTTCACAGAATTCATTTTTGGTTCCAGCAGCAGCATCTCTCCTCATCTATGGCTGTAACCCCATCTTGCCATTTTACCGTCTCAAATTCACATATGCATTATCCATCCGTCCAAAAGGATGTGTATATATGATATCCGTAACCTAATCTACATTGTTGTTCCATCTGTAATAGCATTTAATATTTTGCAGAAAGGTTCACATCTATGCATGATAACAACTAAAGAATTGGTATTGGGATCACCAGCATCTGCTCGTATCCTCTGAAAAAGCAGGCCCTGAGCAACAATCCGTTTTGTATTTAAATATTGCGATCTCAAGAACCACCATGACCATCCTCCTCTGCATCTACGATTCCGTTACTCCCAAACAAAACAACAAGGCTACAAGCAATGCATGCTCTCATCACTCTGGAGCACGTGCCACATGCTGGGATCATACCCACTCATTAGTCAACTCCTTTTTTCCATCGCACAAAGTTCCCACATGCATGTGCCCTGTGTGTGGGGATTAATTTATAATTATACACTATAAATTCTTTATTTTTAAAGACTTCCTAAACAAAATAATCTACTTTCTTAACCATAAATAAGTACTGTATGTGATATTGTGAAAAAAAA